>RJWJ010001128.1:0-149016 GCA_004363605.1 Indri indri
GGTGTGTGTGTGTGTGTGTGTGTGTGGCATCCTCATGGGGTGTGTGTGTGTGTGTGCGCGCGGCACTCTCAGGTTTGTGTACTTGCCTTCTCCCGCGCAGGGGCTGTGTGAGTGGTGCTGGGAGGACGTGTGTGTGCGTGAGATGAGGAGGCCAGGGGTAGGGGTGAAAGGCGTGTGTAGCGTGCGGCGTGGTGTCCGTGTGCGCGTGTGGTATGAGTGTGTCCACGTCCATGTTTTCCCTGTGAGTGCAGTGTAAGGCGCGTGTTCGAGTGCGGCCGCTGGCGGGTGTGTGTAGAGTAAGCCGTGCTGTCCGTGCGTTCTGTATGTCTTGGCTGCACGTGCGCGCAGGTAAGGGACAGGCGTTCGCACACAGCCCCTGCCCGTGTGCCTGCCTGGGCCGCCATCCCCCCAGCTCCTGGGAGCCCGAGTCCTGACTGGCCTCATGTCCTCTCCAGCATCAGCACAACAAAGTGACCAGCCCCAACCACCCCCGCCCATGTCCAGGAGGGTCATGTGACTGCAATTTCGCCACCAAGTCCTGGCTGGGGCGACTCACCCTGTGCCCTAGAAAGAAGGGAATAAATTTGGCTGGGCCTCTGCCGGGCACTGCGCCTCATTGGCCCTCCAATGTCTGCCAGAGGTTGGACAGAGCTAATTCTCACCCACCCACAGAGCCACCTGCGAACCTCTGGCGGCCAGGGTCCCAGGTGAAAGCAGTCTCTCCACACCCTGGGCCTGCTCGGGGCCGGGCATAGGGCAGGCGCTCAGCCGGTGGCCACCGAACAGATGAACAGATGAATGCATGACCGTGTCTGTGTGGTCGGGCACCAGGCTCGGGGCCTGAGTACCTCCAGGCACGGGTTTGCCAGAGGCATCAAAGCCGGGCTTCCTGCAACGCCAACCTTGAACCCGATCAGCGCTCAGCCACGGGGCCACGCCTGCCTGACCGCCTGCGGGTCACCCATCTGGAGGCACCACCACAGGGGGAGCAAGGAAGACAGGATCGCTTCACCAAAAGGCTGATCCCAAGCTAAACAACCCTGTCATTTTGCAGGCCGAGGCACAAGGGAGGCCCCATTCACCTCCCTGGAGTCCTGTCCCCCTTATGCAGGGCCGTCTCGCATGCAAACGTCTTCGTTCCCCCAAGATTCACTCAGAACCCTCCGTCCTCCTCCTCTCCTTCCCTTGGGACCACAAACCCACCCTAAGAGTTAGTTGTCGCCCCAGGGCCAGCTTCCAATCCGGCCCCTGTCTGGTGGCAGCTGGGGCCGGGCTGAATGTCTGTCCCAGTCTGAGCCATAGAGGCAAAAATCCAGTCAAGCATCTCACCGCAGACTGAGCCCTGACCCTGGTCACACACTGAGCCTAGACTTTTTCTAGAGACAAGCCATTAATTTGTCCGCTGGCCAAAGTTATTTCCAGGCTCTGGGCCTCAGTTTTCTTGTCTTTCTAATGGAGAGTCTTGGCCTGGGCTAGCACTGAATCAGAAAACCCCTGTTTAGAGTTTGGCCTGCAGTCGCCCCCTGACCTGGCGACACAGGGAAGCACCAGCTGCTGTCACCTGCCAGCCCCCACCCCCACTCAACACTTTCAGCCCAGGCATCACTAATTTTTGCAGCCACCGTGATAAATGGCATTGTTGGCAAAATGACATCTTTCTAATCTGCTACAAGACAGATGGGTCCCCAAGCTCCCTCAGCCTCCAGAGAGCCTGCCGGGCCGGCCTCGTTGAGGAGCAGGGAGGGCAGGGCAGACCAGGGCAGACGCAAGCCCAGGGCTGGGGGCAGGCGGGGAGGGGAGGTGATTGCGGGGCCCAGGGTCAGGTACGTTCCCAGCGGGGTTCACTCCGAGCCTCTTTTCTGCATATTTAGTCGTGTGGTTTTTCTTTTTAATATTCCAAAGATATTCTCTGTTCCTTTCTGTCCAAAGTTAGGTCTTCAATTCAATTTTCATTTTCAATCAAAACCTGAGTATTGCTCAAGTTTACGAGGATGAGCCATTAGACGCCGGTTTTGAGGTGGTCCTTTCTTCCTGTCTCCCTCTGCTCTTGGGGCAGTGGCTGCAGAAGAAAGTGCCTCTGCCCGAGTCCTGAGTCTGGAGCTTTTCTCACCCCTCCTCTCTTTCTTCTCGAAGCCCTCTCCCTCCGTGGCTCCTGCCCTCCCTGCCAGCCTCCCAGCTGGCCTCAGCCGCGCCTGCTCTGGGCCTCACCTCGGCCTCGCGCTGCCTTGCCTCGTGTGGGGGTAGAACTCCCCCCCCACCTTCCTGCTGGGAGGGGGGCTTCTTCCAGCGGGGGAGGCGAATTGGGGATCTGGATGCCAAGGAGGAATGAATACCAGCCCCTGAGACCTCAGCCTCCCCAAAGACCAAAAGCAGAGAAGCTGGTTGGGGGCGGGGCGGGGAGTGGGACAGTCTTGGACCTGAAGACTGAGGCAATGCTGCTCCCTGCTGGCTAGTTCGTGGCTCCTCCTCTGCCAGGCACTGCCAGGCTAGGCCGTTGAGACTGGGGACATAGCTAGTGACTCTCCAAAGACAGCATGTGACAGGCAGACCTCTCCCAGCAGCCTACTAGGCTGACCACAGCCTCCAGGCTCTGCCCATCCTGTCCAAGCTTCTCTCACTGCCCAAAGAATCTTCCGGCCTTGCGCCCTCAGGACAAAGCCTGAGGCCCCTCCCCGCGGCCCAGGATCTGGTCCCTGCTAGCAGCCCCGCCTCTTGCGCTCCCTGTCGCTGCACCCCTGGTCGCACCTGCATGCTTTTGCTCTCACCTTTACCCGGCCCTACACAATGTCTCCGCTTGTCCTCTGGGCCCCTCCCCCAGGAAAACGCCCTCTCCCACATCTGAATCAGAACGGCCCCTCCCTCCTCTGCCCACACCCCCCTTGCCTTGCTCCTCTCCGGGGTACTGCCCAGTGTGAGAGATCAGAGTCACACACTTCTGGAACTGGGGGGCACTTGCACCTCTTCCAGACCTACCCCCCTTCACTGTCCAAAGGGCGATCTTGAGGCCCAGAGAGGGGCAGAAGCTTCGCAAGGCCACACAGCATGTTGGTGGCAGAGTTGGGACTGGAACTCAGCTCTCCAGAGTTCCTGCCCAAAAGGCTCCTCACAGGACACACAAGAAGCTTCCTCCCTGGTGAACCAGAGCGGAACTCCTGAAGGACAGGGAACTGTGCGATTCCTGCCAGCATCCCCAGCCCCTCACCAGAGCAGGGCCCACAGGAAGCGGCTGTGAGTGTTTGCAAAACAAAAGGATGAATAAACGAAAATATTTATCTAATGCTTTCTGTGTGCTGGACATTCAGGAAGCACCAGCTCTGCTACTGGAAATCTTGAAATGCTCAATTTTGTATAGAAAAAAACTCTGGGGCGGGGGGAGTGGTTAGTGCACCGGGAGGGGCCTCAGTCACGAATGTCAATGACCAGTGGGCACAGGTGGGGTGAGTGCTTGATGCCCATGGTGAAAGCAGGCGTGCGGGGCTTGTGCACCGTGACCTGCTGGACCTCGTGGGAGCCAGGGCCCGGCCGAGGCGTGTGGTCCCGTGAGTAGCCAAAGCGCTTGGCCATGCTGTAGACGGGACTGCGGTTCTGGTAGACGGACGGCTCGGGCCGGGCGTGCGCGGCAGGTCCAGGGCCTCCTGCGACATCCTCCTTGTAGAACCAGTACTTGTCCGCGGAGGCCAGACTATAGCAGGGGGCGGCTCGGTTGACAGGGGTGTTGGGCCCCAGCACGGATGGCAGCTGGTACTGGTTGGGGGCCGGGTTGGGGTCCATCACTCTGTATGGGCATCGGTAGCCAAAAGTATGCCGGGGAGCCTTGCGTTCCGCAGGTGGGGGGATCTTCTCAAAGTAGTAGTGGCAAGGGGCTAGGGTGGGGCTCAGGCCTGAAAGGGAGCAGAGGGAGGGACAGGAGGGGAGGGGTCTCAGGGCAGGGACTAGGCCACACTCCCTGGTAGCCGACTGATGGGTCCTGGTTAGCCTGACGTGACTTCAGCATGACCACCTTAGCAGCAGGACAGGGACATCACTACCCCTGCATGGGTCTATGGCAAGGAGAGGGACAGCAAGATGGTCACTTAGGCCATCCTGATGTTAGCAGGATGACACTCTCATATAATATAAAAACTAGTGTCATCATAACTTCACACTTGGGCCGTCAGCATCCTGACACTGTCCCTCTGAGAGCACCATGGAAATATCCTGAGATCACCACAGTCTGTGAGCTCATTAGCATGACAATATTGCAGCCCAGACCTGAGCCCCAGGACATCATAACATCGCCCTGTGACATGCATGCCATAGCATTAGCTTCAATCATCACGACATTGGTGTCTCGATGTGACATTGCGGGGAGACGCCAGCATCCACAGATACGCCTGGGGAAGGCAGTCATGACCCCCTGCCCCTGATCAAGTCCTAAGGGCGGACCCCCGTCCCCCAACCTCCCAGCCCCCACTTCCCTCCTCAGCCCCATCTTACGCTGGTTGGCAACACGCTCCCCATTGGGGACCTGTGGGCAACTGGACATTCCAAAGCGGGTTATTTTGGGATCCAAGAAGTAGCACGGTCCAGGGCTGCATACGTCCGTGATCCCTACAGGGCAGCCAAGGGGAGGGCTGGTCAGCCCCCGAGGCCACCTCAGGAGAGCCCGGCCTGCCTCACACGGGGTCTCCCTCCCCCCAAGAGGAGCAAGGGCTCCCTTCAGATCCCTTGGGCTCTCGGTGTCTGGGGACCCTTGATTTCCTCATCTGTAAAATGGGACTTTTAACCCATGACCCACCATTTTCAAGAACCCGTTCAGAGGAACAGATAAACTAACAGCAGCGCAGCAGCTGTCTGTATTCGAAAGGGCCCAGCCCAGGCCAGGGCTTCCCCTGCTGAGGAGGGTGTGTCCCCCCAGGGAGAGGCCCAGCAGGCACCCCAGATCTCAGACCCCCAAGGACACACCGCCGCGCCCTGCTCAGCCCCTGCTCTTGCGGACCTTAGCCAGCAGCCCCAGGTCTTCTGTGGCCGTCTGCCCCACCCTTCCAGGAAGCTCTGGGGGTCACCACCCCCACCACTTCCCCTCTGCTGCGCCAGCCGCTCCTGCCCAGCCACCAGCAAGTGAACCCAGCAGGACGGTGGCAGCCAGAGCTGGAGGGCCCCAGCCGAGGGCCAGAAAGGAAGGAGACCCTGCTCTGCCATCTGGACGGGGGATCAGCGTCCCTCAAACCTCCCTTGAGAGTCTGGTTGGGAGACCCCCACAGAGTTGCCTTCAGAGGGGGTGGTCATTTGGGCATCTCTGCTGGCTTCCTCTGGACCCAGGGGGCCACTCGAGTGTCCCACTCAACGCAGACCTCAGTTCCCACTGGCCTGTGGCCTCTCACCGCCCCCGAGGGGGTGACTGGGGCGGGGGTGCACTCACGCTTCTCCGAGTGCCGGGTGTGCAGGGTGTAAGCCGGCTCCTGGAACACGGAGCTGTCGTGATCTATGTAGCCCGTGCAGGATGGCCGCAGGTACTTGGCAGGCCCCGGACCTGTGAGGACGGACAGGGCAGCCTTCAGCCTGGGCCCACCGGGGCAGAGGCAGGAAAATCCCCAAATACAGCGCACTGGGACCTTGCTCTTGCTGACATCACACTGCCACAAAGACCACTGTACGCCGAGCTGCTTCCTGTGGGGGCGGGCAGCATTGCCAGGTGCAATGCAGTTTCCCATGAACAGACAGTGCATAGTAAGAAAGGTGATAGTTACAATTCACTGAGTACTCTGTGCCAAGTACTCTGCTACGCATCTGATACGCGTTATTTTGGTCAAGCCCCTGACCACCTTGTCAGGTAGACACTCCTGTCATTCCCACCTTACCGATAAGAATATGGAGGCTTAGAAATATCAATCTGCCCAAAGTCACACAGCTGGTCATCTGAAAAATTCTGATAATCAGCCAGCTGAACCCAAGCATTTGATCACTGCACCAAACCACTTCCCTCTTAGAGCAATAATCAGTCATTAACAACATAGTAAGAATTAGTTTGCTCTCCCCTGAGAGTAAGATTGAAGGGAAGTGAGGAAAGCTAAGGCCGGGCTCAAGACTCCCAGCCTTTCTGAAACTGGCTGCATGCCTCGTGCTCCCCTCGTCCCCACCCCTCAAACAATGCCAGCAGCGAACACCACCTATGAGGTTCAGCGTGGAGGTGCAGGTCTTCTGTAAGGCTTTGAGGAAGTCTGAAGGGGCTTTGCAGGAGGCAGGCCAGAGGCTGGGATACCCTCAGCAGCCCTGCAGAGAGGGGTCGGCCCAAGCCCAGCCGGGCCTGCTCTCACCTGTGATCATGGCCATGATGACAGGGGTCTGCTTGACCTCCTGCCATGAGGGCAACTGTTCCTTCTTCTCTGGGTGCTGCGCACAGAACACAGAGTTCCTGGCCCCCTGGGGCAGTTTCATGGCGGGGCCCGGGAGAGAGCACCCGCAGCTCCGGCTGGACCCAAGCAGCAGGCAAGGAGCCGGGGTACTCCTGCCCAAGACCCTCTGTGTGCTCTCCGCCCCGGCCCAGGCACTGTGTGGGGGCTGGGAAGGAGAACGGTTCTTCCTGAGGAGCTGAGGCCGTCTGGGGTGCAGCCAGCTGCAGGGCCCAGCAGGCTGGAGCTGGAGATGACATCACGGCAGAACTTGGACTGTGAAACTCGGAGTGTTTATTTCCCCTGGTTGCCGTGGCGCCTGAACCATGGCGTAGAAATCCTGTGCTGTGAGCCTAGTCGTGGAACCCTGAGAACTCAGCCCCACTGTCCCCCCACAACCATGCTACATGGCCTGGGAGTCCCCGAGACCTGGGTCAGGGACGGGAAAGGGAGAGGGGGCATTACAACCCAGACAGCTCTTCACACCCTGCGGGTGCCTCAGGCTGGGGGAAGGAAGGGAAAGGGTGAGTGTGTCATGGGCGAAGGGCTCCTGCAGCACACACAGCCCCCCGCCCCAGGGCCTCTACCCTCACCCCTCCCACCTCGCTCCCCAAACTCTAGACATGCTCTCCCTTCTGTCACAGCCTATTTCTGTCTTGGCAAAGGATCAAGTCAACTACTTCACACTAAGGTGTGACTGTCTAATAGTGCCTTTCCAGACTGCAATCCCAAGGCATGGTATCATTTTTTTTTTTCTTTTTTTCTTTTGAGATAGGATCTTGCTCTGTCACCCAGGCTAGAGTGCAGTGGTGTCATCACAGCTCACAGTAACCTCCAACTCCTGGCCTCAAGTGATCCTCCTGCCTCAGCCTCCCGAGTAGCTGGGACTACAGGCCATGCCACCACCACACCTGGCGAACTTTTTCTGTTTCTTTGTAAAGATGGGGTCTTGTTCTTGCTCAGGCTGGTCTTGAACTCCAGGCCTCCAGCAATCCTCCCACCTCAGCCTCCCAGAGTGCTAGGATCACAGGCACGAGCCATGGTGCCGGGCCCAAGGCACAGTATCTTTAGAGATCCATGTCTAGCTCAAGGAACACTTGCCTGTTGGTGGCATTTCAGAAAGGAAATGGGAGGCCAATAGAAGAGGATGGAAGGATGGTGCTGAGGCCACAAGGGGCCACTTCTTGTGCCTGTGGCCAAGAGCACTCCCTTGAGGGCAGAAGCATGGGGGGAAGCGTTGAGGGGTAGGGAAGATATCCAGCCCCCATAAAGCTGGATGAGCCCCAGGGCTGAGGAAAGGCTGGAGGCCTCCTCGTTCCTAAGAACCCAGGAGGGTCTGGGGCCCTGGGGCCTGACATGCCCACCAGCTTATAACTCAGACCAGAGATTTGACTGGAACCAGGTAAGAGGTGTCCATCTCAGGAACCAGATGACTGCTGGCTTTAGAGAGGGTATCTGTCACCACTGTGGTAGACACGTGGAAACTGAGGCCCAAAAAGTATCAAGGACTTAGTCAGAGTCTCCTATTACATCAATAGCAGACATGGAACCAGGACATAAAATCCAGGGCTCTTTTTGGATCGTAGTCTCTGATTTAATGAAAACCAAACCGTGCTCTGAACTCGTTCCCACCAGCAGGCACCACAGGACTGAGAGCAGCTGACAGGCCGGGCGTGCTGGGCGCTCCAGAGCCCTCAGGGACGCGGAGACTGGGCAGAGGGCCGGGCTCCACCCCGGTGGTGGCAGGCCCTCCCTGCGCCCCCACGTGCCCATGGGGCGGCCAAGACTCTTGTTTCTGGGGAGGCAGGGCTGAGAAGGCTAGGCTTGACCCAGCCTCAGTTGGCCTCGGGCCACGGGCAGTGCTACTGTCTCAGCCCCACCCTCATCAGCTTTCCCTGTAAGAAGCTGTGAGCCCCACTGATCCCCAGTGTTGACGGGGGCCAGACCTGGGGCTGGGACCCCTGCCTTCCTGATCTAGGGAGGTCTCCAAGTATTTCAGACCCAGGAGCCTCCCTGCCTTCCTCCCCACACTGCTCCTGTGCTCAGCTCTTGGGGAAACCAAGCCACCCCCATACCCCAGCAGGTCACGGCCACTCCGCATTGGTCCAAATGCTCCCTTTCCCTCCAGCTTTGGTGGAGACCTAGCTCTCCCCTGGAGATGGCCCTCGGCCTCTCCGAAGCTGGCTGTTCCATCATTCACACGCCCTTGGTGGAGTGGCTCACTGTCCTCCTTGGTGCTCGGACGTGCCCCATCCCATCAAATGCACATTGCCCTAGGGTGCCAGCGATCAACCACGCCCCCCTCAGCTCCCCAGCTGCCATTTGTCCCTCATTTGTAAACCAGGCAACCTTGGCTCATGGCAGTCTCCACCCTGCCTCCAACTCCTGCCATTACCATGGTGACTTAGGTCTCCCCAGGGACCACCCCCACTCCCCTGGCCTCCCGGTTGCCAGCACGCCCCATGTGTGAACATCTGCACTCTACTACCTCTCAGCTGCAGCCCCAACCGCAGTCCTGGGCTTCCCACCGCCTCCCACGGCACTGACCCTCCGTCTCCCCACACCCCCAGCACCAGCCCCGCCTCCCGTCACTGAGACCCTGCCCTTCCTCCTCGTCCTTCCGGGCCCTCCTGCCGTCACCGCCCTCCCTGTGCAGCCTCTTCCCTGGTAAATTCCAGCCCTGAGTCACCCCGGTCTGCCTTGTCCACCTGCACCAGGCGGCTGAAAGCTGCTGGGGACAGTCACACCCCAGCACCCTGGACGTGCTCTCCTCACCGCCCGTCTGCCGCTGGCCCCTCTGAGCAGCTTGCTCTCCCCTCCCTGCCTCCCGCGGGACTGTCTCCAGCACGCTCACTCCCCCTGACACGGGCTCTGCCTCCAGCCCTCCACCACACCTGAGCCCCGTCCGCCTGTCGCCAGTTGCCCTCCCACCTGGGCACTGCGGGCTGCTCTCCTCTCCTTTTGCCTCTCTCTGGCTCCCTCTGTCACACTCCACGTTGCCTTGGTCCCCTCTGTAGTATGCTGAAGCCATCTCCGTGGCCCCACACGCCTCTCCACCGCCTCCTATCTCCTCTGCCCATCGGCAGGCAGACTTTCCCAAAGAGGCATTTCCCGTGTTGTCACCACCCTCACCTCCCTGTCACCTCCAGTTGCCCTGCGTGGGCTGCAGGCCCATTGCCCCCCTCACTGCTTGACTGGGTTCCCGCCGACCTGCATGTGGCCGCTGCTTCCAGTGGACACCTCCATCCCCTTCTGGGTTGGCCTCTCCACGCGCCGGCCCAGGATGCCCGGCCACTCCCTCCTCCACACAGCAGCTCTTCCAGCTTCCAGGATGTTCTCTCGGGCTGCCCCTTCGCAGGCTTTCTTCCTGGCTCTTCCTCCTCGACCCGACCTTTCAGTGCTGGCCCACGCTGATTCACCGCAAAGGGAAAAACAGCAACTTTACAGGGAGAAGCCTGGCAGACACCCCAGCAGTGGCGCGCAGAAGCGCCCGCCTCCCGCCAGCACGGCCAGAGGGACACGCATCGCTTCTGGGCCGCTCCTGCCCAGGATGCGGAACCTGAATCTAATCCCAAGGAAACCAGACAAACTCAAACCAAAAGCCACTCTACAAACAACTGGCCTGTGCCCGCCAAAAGTGGCGATGTCGTGAAAGACAGAGAGGCTGAAGAACCGCACCAGATCAGCAGAAAAGACCGAAACGACAGGACAAGTAAATGCCAGGATTTTTTTTTTTTTTTTTTTGCTATAAAGGCTATTGTTGGGGAAATTGACAAAACTTGGCGGGAAAGTCTGTGGCTTAGTTCAAAGTATTGTGGCAGTGTTGGCTTCCTGGTCTGGGCAATTGCACTCCAGCCATGAAAGAGAAGGCCCTCGTCCTCGGGAAGTGCACGCTCGAGTATTCAGGGATGAGGGAGCACGTGTTTGCAACTGACGCTCAAATGGTTTGGAAAAAAATACATACAAATATAGAAAACATAATTTAAAGTGTGGTAAAATATTAACATTTGGGAAATCTAGGTGAGTATGTGGGAAATATTTGTAATAGTTTGCCATTTTTATATCAGTCTGAAATGACGTCAAAATAAAAAGTTAAAATAAAAAATCATGGTGTCTCAGGGCTCAGTCCTGGGTCTTCCTCTGAGTTTACACCACCTTCCTCTCTCTCGGGTGGCCCCATGTCTCATCTCCCCTTGTCGCTTTTAATGCCATTGGGGGCGCCCCAACAATTCAGCCCAGACCTCCTTCGGAGCACTGGGCCCCCCGTGCGGCAGCCTGCACAGTGACACTTGGGGCTCTCACAAGACCCCAAGTCAACATGCCCAGAGATTTTGGGGGGATGTGCCCCCACCCCGTGTGTATCTCAATGCACGACATCGCCACCACCCATCAGAGCACCCACGCTGGAACGCTGGGCTGGCCCTGGACGCCTTTCCTGTCCTCACTCCCACATCCAAGCAATCACCACGTCACCCTGGGCGCCTGTGAGTTTCCCAAAGGCAGGCTGCTGTCTGTCGTTCACCCTGTGTCCCCACCCCCAGCATAGTGCCTGGTACACGGTGTGTGCTTAAGAAATATTTGTGGAATGAATGAATGAGTTGATCCATTGACTGATCAAGGAAACGCCACCCCACCCCATGAGAGTAGAGTCCCAGTGTTTGAGTCCAAGGTACATGCTGGGTCTGACGGGCTGCGCTGCCATTCACGTCCGTGCAGGTTCGTATCAGTCACCTACTGCCGCATGACAAACTGCCCTCAAATTCTAACAGCATTGAACAGAAATCTCCTGTTGCACACAGTTTCTGTGGGTCAGGAGTTTGGAGTGACTTTTCTGGGTGGTTCTGGCTCCAGGTCTTGGAGGAGGTGGCAGCCAAGATGCCAGTGGGGGCCACAGTCATCGGGAGGTTTGACTGGGGCTGGCAGATCCCCTTCCAGGATGGCTCATGTACAGCAGTGGTGAGTTGGAGCTGGCTGCCGGCAAGAGGCCTCAGCTCCTCTCCACGTGAGCACTCCACAGGCTGCTTAACTGTCCTCAGCTCATAGTGGCCGCTCTCAGAAGAGAGCAAGGCAGAAGCTGCCATGTCTTTTTATGGCTTTGCCTTGGAAGTCCACCACCATTTCTGTAATGCCCTATTGGCTACACATGCCAGCCCTACCCAGTGTGGGAAGGGACTACACGAGGGTGTGAATGCCAGCAGGTGAGGATCACTGAGGCCATCTCAGAGGCTGGCTACCCCAAGATTTGTCACTGTACAAGGACAACTAACCAGTGGGGCCAGTAGTCGCTAAAATCCAAGCTATATATTTTTGTCTAAGTTCCACGCAGGCTCAGGGCAGCCCTGCCAGCTGCTCCAGCTGTCTCTTGGTTGTCAGTCTTGCCTTCCTCCAAGGGGCTCCTGGGAGCCAAGCAGAGAGCAGGACCCTGGCATAAACTGTTGCCATCGTCAGAACCCCCAGGCACTGCCCTTCACAGTTTATACAGCCCAGCACCTCTACCGGAGGCCATCATCCAAGAACCACGGTGGCCTAAAGATGAGAAAAGGGTGCAGAAAGGTGAGGTGTCTTGCCTGAGGCCACATAGAAAAGGCTTGGCAGCGCTGGACTTCTGGCTCCTAACTCCACATTCTTTCCACTGCCCTGCCCAGTGGCCAGCTCAGACCCACATCCCCTAACACCCACTGCAAGCTTCATTTCCAGTCCTGAGCAGGTATGTCTCATCCTTCTTTTGGGAACCCCACCCCAGCGCCCAAATGTGCCTGCCCCATGCCAGGCCCCAAGCAAATACATTCACAAATTTTCCATCTGGATGGGGACTGTTCACTCCCCCTCCAAAAGGCTAAATCGGCGGGCAGCTGGATATCCACCAGGGCAGCATAGCAGGGGTTAGCAGGACGAGCTAATATTTAGAAATAGCACAACCCCAAGGGAAGTCAGCTGTGGCCAGCTGGTCACAGCCACTGAAGCCACAATTCTTCGTGAACATGGTCTGGAAGATGAGTGCCTGCTCCCGGGGAGCAGAGGCTCTGAGAGGGGTCCTCCACTGCCCCCGGCCTCTGTCTCCCCAGTACGGCTGGGGCATGGCTCAGAGCCTGCCCCGGTCAGGGCAAAGCCCGCCACTGGCTTCCTGTCCACAGCCAGCTCCCGAGGGTGGCAGACAAACTTCTCAGCTCCCGAATTGTGTAACTGTTGGGACTTGCTGCTCCCGCCCCTCCTGCGCCTGGCTGCCTGCACCTGGGGGAGCCCCGCAGATGCCTGAGCCAGAAGCAGGAGCAAGACCACTCCTAGCACAGGCCCCTGGGCAGAGGCCCCAGCCTGGCCCACAGCTGCGGAGCTCAGAGCCAGTGCCTAACGCCCATGTCCCCTTGCATAGTAGTGGCCTAGGTGCTGTGTCTGTCGTGGCTGAGGGCCAATTCCCTGAGGGCTGGACCCGCAGCAGGAACACAGCCCTCCTCAGGCACCACCCCATCTAGGGCACAAGCACACGCCACTTACCAGCAAGCTGGCTTTGGCCTCAGGCTCCTCGGGTGGGGCCAGGGCAGTCGGGGTGCAAAACACCCTGGCCAAGGGTGGGGCCGAGCCGCAGCCACTGCCGGAGCGGGTGCTCGTAGTCCGAGAAGCACTGGGGGCAAGGGTGAACAGGAGCGCCCGGCCAGCATGCTGGCTGAACTCGGCCGGCAGGGAAGTGGGTGCTGTGGGCTCTCAGTCGCCTTGTTCTCCAAGAACACTAGGAGAAACTGAGGCAGCACACACCACAGGTCACTGTAGCTTCAGAGGATTTTTGATCCTTTCGCCCTGGGGTGGGGGCGTTCTTCACTCTTCAAGTGTGTTTCTGAGTCCTGCCCCCACCCCATGCCCTGGCCTGTGCTTTGCTTGGGGGGCACTGACACTCGCCTCCCGACCTGGCTGGGCAGGCCCCGGGGCAACTAGGAGAACTACAGAGATCAGTACTCCAGGGAATCTGTGGGAAGAGAGGTCAGTGTGTGGGAAGGAAGGCCAGGAGGGCTTCCTGGAGGAAGGTAAGAGGTGTCCAGGGAGGTGGGGCAGTCAGGGATGGTCACCAACCCAAGCCAAGGGAAGTCCTGGCAAAGGTTGGAAGGCAGAGGGAGAAGGTCTGAGCCAAGCCCAAGAGTGCTGGGGAGGCCCAGGTCAACTCTGCCCAGAACGGGGGCTGCGGGCTCAGGGGAGCTCGCCGAGGAGGCTGGAGAGGGGACAACTGAGGAGCAGGTGCCACCTAGTCCGGTGGCCTTTGCTCTGAGACAGTGGGAGGTGGTGAAGGATCAGTTACAAAGCAACACGGGGGCCTCAACTTTCCGCCAGTTTGACTGCATGACGGCCAGGCCTGTGTGCACCCCAGCCCCACCATCCCTTCTCCACTGAGAGCCTCAGTGTCCTCATCTGTAAACAGAGACACTGTCCCTTAGCACGCGCTTCCCAGGGTTGTCAAGAGACCAGGTGAGTGTTTTGCAAACGGGGCAGAGAGCCGGGCTATTACTGGCCCGCTGGTTACTGTTATTTTCCCAGGCCTGTTTCTCTGCCCAGTTAGCAACAAGGGGAGGCTCCCAGCTAAGCCCGACTTGAATCTCAGCGTGGGTGGGAGCACCCATCTGGAGGCCCCACAGACTTCCGTATGCCTGGGAATCAGGGGAGATGGGAGAAGATGGGGAGGGGAAGGATGGGGAGACAGGGCTAGTAGAAATCTTCGCCCTTCACCCAGGGTTTTGATTCGTAAAGAAGCAAAGGCTTCTCCCTTCTTTTCTCACTCCTAAAATGAAAGCTCTTTCCTTCCAACGCAGTCTTCCAGGCATCCCCCCAGCCCTCAGCCCACACTTGGCCAGTAATTAGCCCCTAACGAGGACCAGGTGCCTCGCTGAGTTGGTGAGAAGGAAAAACAAGGGACAAGTAGAATCAGTGGCTTTATTGTCACCGAGGCCAGCTGGGCACAGCCTCCGCCCAGGCCTCCTGGGGTGCCCAGATGGGAGTTCTTAGGTTTGCCGAAATCCCCACAGAACAGTAGCAGTTGGTTTCTTAGTCAACTCCAGCTGGCATTTATTGAACACCTACTGTATACAGCTGTCTCTGGAGGAGAATGTTCAAGCTTCATAACCAACTTTCCATCAAGAGAGGTGATGTATATAAAGCTGCATGCAAACCGGGAAGCGTAGGGACATGCAGGGTGACAGAGACAGAGGGGAAAGGACAAGCATTTATTGAACACCTACTGTATACCAGGCCCTCAGCTAGGCACTAGAGGTACACTAAAGCATTTGATCCTCATAATCCAATTTTACAAATGAGGAAACTGAGCCACAGAGAGGTGAAAGGTCTTATTCAAGGTTGGACAGCCCAGTAGGAGAGCTGGGATTTGAACCCAGGTCTGTCTGGATTCAAAACCAGTACTTTTAACCACCATGCGGACTGGGCACCATCACACGTGCCGTGGTGGTGAGAGCACTGGGCTTGGGGTCAAAGACCCGGCTCCACCTCTTAGCAGCTGTGTAGACTTGCTCAAGCCCCTCTCTGTCAGCCTCGGTTTCTTCATCTGCAAGATGGGGCTCAGTTTCATTGCAAACTATGAAGTGCCGTACACAATGCGGGATGTCATTGTCAAGGGGGGGCTGGGAAGAGGGTGCAAGGTGAGGTGGGCTGTGGGTGGAGGAAGGAAAGCAGTAAACCAAAGGTGGGGCTGGGCAGAGCACGTCAGAGCCTCTAGGCACTGGAAGCCTTCCTCCCGCTGTTTGGGACTAGGCTGATGTTGCTGCCTGGCTGGGAGCCAGGAGGAGAAAGGCCCCAGCCTGACTGTTAGGTAGGAGCTAAATCCAGGGCCAGAGTGCCAGGAGGCAGCCCCAGGAAGTTGAAACACTGGGATTCGGGACTCAGAGGCCTGGACTTCTGGCCCCAAATGGCCAGGGACCTACTCTCCACCTGGAGCCTTGTAAGAGGCCAGCGGCAGAGCCCCGCAGAACTTCAGCTGGCACCTCCCGGCCAGAATGGAGTCTGAGGAGGCCTCAGAGGCAAAGCAGACGATGAGCAGCCTGGGGGCAGGTAGACCATGTCCTTCCTCCTGAGGCTGGAGTATGCGCGTGGAGGGGTCTCCCCAGCCGCTGCAAGGGCAGAAGGGAGAGAAGTGAGGGGCTGGCCCAGCTCGCACCTCCTTCAGGGGGTGTCTCCGGGGGTCCTGGGGTCAGAACTTAGGGAGTCTGGGCCCCTCTGCAACTTTGTCCCAAATCTCCAGGGTGGGGCCTGGGTCTGACCCAGCTGTAAGTGTCCTCTCACCCCTTCCCCGGGAGAAGCAGCCCAGCACGGGCCCTTTAAGAAAGTGGAGGGTGGGGGCAGCGGGGTGGGGGGGAGCCCAAGCCTGAAACTCGAGCGGGCGCGCCTGCCCCGCCCCCCGGAGTTAAGTGGCCGAGCCCAGCCCGCCCCAACAGAGCCGCGGCCGCTCCACTCTGGTGTCCACACTCAGCTCGGCACCCGCGCATCGCAAGTCCCGTTAGTCCCGCCAGTCCCCCGCCCAGCCTGCCTGATGCGGTCCGGCCCACGGCCCCCGCCTCGGGCCACCGCCCTGGCCCTGGCTCTGACCATGGCTGTGTTGGCCAGACTCGCATCCACAGGTGAGTGAAAGGCCTGAGTCCCCCACCCAGCCTGACGGAGCTATGATGGGTTCCTCAGGTAGGGAAAAGGGACAGGAGGGGCCAGAAGTGGCTTCCGGGTCTGGAGTCAAGGGAGCTGCACTTCTCCCACCGCAGGCTGGGGTCTCCAGGTGTCCACCTGGGGTGGACGCAGGACCCCGAGCAATCTCAGGTTACGGGGGCTCTAGCTGTCCAAGGCTGTCCAGGGGCCCCAGGGTGGAATTGCCTAGGGTGTGGCTTTGCCTGTTGGGATTGTCTGAGACACCCAGTGGGGCCCCCCAGTGTTGCCAGGCAAACTTGGGGTGACCATGTTGGTGCCCATAGGGCACCCAGTGACAGAGCGGGTACCGCCTCAGATGCCCTGAGCAGGGATGGACAGTGCTGCGAGGCTGGACATGAGGAGGGAGCCACCTCGCCCCATCCTGGGGGGGGCCCACACACCCCAGCCTCTACCCCTTCCAGCCTCGCCCAGATCCACTCCTGCTCCGTCCCCTCCTCCCGTGTGGCTCTGTCTGCCGCCTTCCCTCTGATGCAGTCCTCTCCCTCTCCCCGCTCCTGCTGGTGACCGAGGGGACCCCCCGCCGAACACAAGAGGCAGGGCTGCTGCCCTTTCGGAACCCTGTGCCCAGGGGGAGCTTATCCCTCAGATAGCCCTGAGCAACCCCCT
Source organism: Indri indri (assembly GCA_004363605.1). NCBI lineage: Eukaryota > Metazoa > Chordata > Mammalia > Primates > Indriidae > Indri > Indri indri. The sequence goes on from RJWJ010001128.1 coordinate 16,665, forward strand.
GCCACGCCTCCCTGTCCCCAACACTGGCGCCTGACCCAGCAGAGACTGAATGGAGGTTTGCTTTCTGAGAGGCGCTAGGATGCAGCCCCTCTCTGTCACGATGCCAGAAATCCCAACATTACAGCATTCTTCCTTTAGTGAAGGCATGGTCTAGTTAGGCCATAAGAACTGTGGCCTCAGGGCCCATCAGTCATTGCTACCCATGTATGAATCAGTGCCTCAGCCTACATCTTTCGGGACTATTCCCAAGAGCAACTTTGAACAGAAGGGCCTGAGTCTCCCTTCCAACGGCCCAGGCCACACCCTTCTTGCCTTGAGATGGGGAAGCCACTCTACCAGAGGACACCACGAGGAGCCCAGAGGGAAATGAGTCAGGGGCGGCCCCCCTGCAGTGAGTCAGGGCTGGATCCCCAGGCTGGATTCCCTGTCTGTAGGGACCTGATCTCATAAGATCTCAGGGTCTGGGTGACAATGGCTAGGCTACCAGAGAGTTGGGAAGGGAATGTCCAAGGTGACTGGGGATGTTCCCTTCCCTTCTGGGGTTCATCCATCCCCCAGCCGAGGAGAGATTCCAGCACCCCTACCTTCTTGGGCTTCAACTGAGAGCCATGCCCAAATACCTTCCTCACACCGACAGCATGCAGGCATTGTGCCAGGTGTGGGGGCGCACGGCAGTGGACAGGCTGAACTTAGGCTCATTCAGGACGCAGAATCACAAATGAAAACTCAAACAGCTATTCCTAGTTGTTTGCAAAGACTCAGCTGAAAAGTACGGGGTGGGACAGAGGGTGGTCCTTGCACCAAGCCTTGGAGGCTGGCAAGGGAGTCCGTATTGCAGGCAGGGGCTTGGCCTGAGCAGAGGTGCTGAGGGGGTGTCAGCAGAGGGGTGTTGAGATAGGAAGGCCAGAGGCCAGGCTGGAAGGCATATTTTGAGCACAGGCCAGGGAGAGCCATGGGCTTGGGCACAGAAACCTTAAATGGCAAAATGAAGCCCATAGCCTATGCCCTGTTGGCGATGGGGAGCCAACAAAGGTTTTAGGGCAGGTAGGTGGCATGGTGTCCGTGGGGTTTTATAAGGTTAAACCAACCCCTGCCTTTGGGAAGGATTTGGAAATGGGAGGGGGCTGGAGAGCTCCCATCTCTAGCACCACTCCTGGCCGGCCGCCTGTCCTGGGCTCTGCAAGAGGGGCAGCCCCTGCCTGAGGGAGCCATCACTCCCACTCCCGTGCCACTGCGGAAGGGCACCCCAGCCGCACGGGGCCTCAGGTTCTCCTCTCGACATGCCAGAGCATCCAGGTCATGGGGCCTGGACTGAAGTCAAGTACCCTAGGAGACCATCTGGGCCAACCTTCCGATTGTACAGAGAGGGAAACTGAGGCCCCAGGGAGGAGGAAAGGTACTCTGCATCCCGCAGAGAGCCCCAGCTTCCCAGGAAGAGCACCCAGCCTGCTCGGGGGGAGCTCCCAGCCTGCTCAGGGGGCTAGGCTTAGGCTACTGTGACAGTGTGGCCGACAAATGTGACTTCCAGCTCCTTCCAAGCCCTGCGGGGGGCCCCAGCAGAGGGACAAGCAATGGGGGATACCGGATTTGAGCTGGTGCTTGAAGGGCAGGCAGAGAAGAACGCGATGGCACTCCTGTGAGAGGAGCAGCCCGTGAGCAGAGAGCACCTCTTCCCTGGCCTGGGGGAGCTGACTTTGAAAGGCAGGATGTAAGGAGTTCAAGTGGGACTCAGGTGGGAGTCCCTGGCAGGGAAGGCTTGTGTGCGTTACCTGGATGGGGGCTCTGAACCGATGAGGGTGTCTTAGGGAGCACGGCTGCAGGGGTGCCAGGTGCGAAAAGTTGAACCAGGGTAGATCCTGCCGCCCCAAGGATGGTTTGGGGCACCGATGGTGCTAGGGACAGCCTCTGAGCCTTGCGTGTGTACATGTGCTGCCCCGGCCCCTGGGGCAGGGCATGGGCCAGGGCCCTTGGGCCAGCCCACCCAGGCTCAGAAAAGCTCTTCCAGAACCAAGGATAACTGAGCCTCCCTCCCAACATCCGCCTGCCCAGGCAGGACAAGAAGAGCCTTTTAGTGCTGCCTGCCTGGGGGGCCTGGGGGGTGGGCCGCACCAGGTGGGCCCGCGCTGATGCCAGCAGGAGGGAGTCAGGCAGAGGGGAGTGTGCAGCTCGCAGAGGAAGCGTATATATGCTCGTCTGGGAACTGGGCGTGCTGCCCAGGAGGGGTGGGCAGGGGAGGGGAGTTGGAAATAGCCCTGACGTACACGCTCGCTGGCAGCCCACAGCTGTGGGTGCACGCACGTGCACGCGGGCGCACTCAGACCTGGACCTCCAACCCCTGCCTCACAGGCCCGGGCTGCATGGCGCCTTGCAGGGAAGGGGCAAGCCCAGGGCGGGGCTGGGATGCTGAGCTGTGGCTCCTGTTCCAGCCCAGGAGCGAATGAATGAGGGGCCTGGGGTCTGGGACCGGAGCCTGCTCCCTCCCGGTCCCTCTGCTCCTTCACCCCCTCTCCCTGATTCCTGGCCACACCCAGCTCCCTCTTGCCTCCGCCGCGGTGTGTGTCCAGTTCTGTAGAGCCTTCTAGAGTTAAGATTCTTCTTCCAAGTGCAGGCCTGGGGCGGGCTTCAAACTTTCTGCACTACTGTTGTTAGTGAATTTGTATGAACAATTTTGTACTTGGATCCTCTCTGGGGTTGGGGTTCGTAGCTTCCTCTGCTTCTCGGGAAGTCCCGTAACTCCAGACAGGGGAAAGGATGGAGCTGTCTTTTCGCTGAGCTCTTACCTCCAGAGACGTCCCTGGTGGGCGCCAACCATGTTGTCCTGCAGCCTCATCAGAGCACTGCAAGTCAGGAAACATTCCCATTTTACAGATGAGGAAACTGAGGTACAGAGAAAAGCAGAGACTGCCCCAAGTCACTCTGTGGGCACACAGGCCGTGGTGTCCTCACTCACCCCAACAACAGCAGGTTTCACAGCTCAAGCCAGGTGTACAGCCACCTACAAGTGGGCTCAGGACCCTGGTGCAGGGGAGACAGCTCCCTGAAGACTCCAGATCCTTGTTCCTGTCTCCCCACACCCCTCCAGCAAGTGCCTCCCCACCTCTCCAAACCCACCCCCCTTTCTCACACATAAGCAAATCCCCTTCAAAAAAGCACCTCCACCTCCCCACAGCTCAGGTGGCCAATCAAGCCACATTTGTCTCCAACGTAGGGTGAGAGCTCTAGGGGCTGCAGTCGGGGTGGCTTGGTGGCATGGGTGGGACCAGCCAAGGGCAGTGCCTGTCCTGTTGAGCATTCCTTCCTCTTGCTCAGCTCCTACCCACGCCCGGGCCAGCCCCCGGCCTGCAGAGGAGCCAGCCTTGCCAGCTCCGGCGTGTGTGAGCCAGGCCCAGCCGTTGCTCATGCTTAAACGTTTCAGCGTGTGGGTCTCCCGTGGCCAGACAGTTGTGGCGCGTCAGTGAGGCTGCCTCCCTTCCAGGACCTCACAGCAGAAACCGGCCACCCCAGCCCAGGGCTCAGAGTTCCACAGTGAGTCCTTAGCAGATTGGGGCCTGGGCCTTCCTACCCTTTGTCCTTATACCCTGGTTGGACGAGCAGCTCTCTGGGGGCAGACATCACATCCGCCTTGCTCAGGGGTCTGCACTGTGTTGCTGAGCACAGGGCTGGGCCCCCAGAGGGGCATGGAGACCACCATGCCAACCAGGGAGTTTCAGACTGTGCCTTAGGCGCTCCGGGGCTTTACAATGAGCCAACCTGGAGGCAAATATGAGACGCCTGCCCCACCCCAATTCACACACAGCAGCTCCTTTTTTTTTTTTTTTTTTTTGAGACAGAGTCTCACCCTATTTCCCGGGCTAGAGTACCGTGGCATCAGCCTAGGTCACAACAACCTCCAACTCCTGGGCTCAGGTGATCCTCTTGCCTCGGCCTCCCGAGTAGCTGGGACTACAGGAGTGCACCATCAGTCCCGGCTAATTTTTTCTATTTTTAGTTGTCCAGCTAATATTTTATTTTATTTTTTTATTTTTAGTAGAGATGGTGTCTTGCTCTTGCTCTGACTGGTCTCGAACTCCTGAGCTCAAGCGATCCTCCTGCCCCAGCCTCCCAGAGTGCTAGGATTACAGGTGTGAGCCACCGCGCCCACCTTGAACATAAGTTTATGGATTGGGTTTGTATAAGATGTGGTTTTGATAAAGGGTTCTGTGGCTTAAAAAAAAAATTTGAAAACTTTCTGGATTTCAGAGAATTCCACTGAAGGCAAAGACCAAGGGCCCCCGGAAGATGTCCTTCCCCAGGGAGAAGCACTCCATCCCAGCTTCCTGCGCAGCCAGGCCTGGGGCTCTGTGGTCTCTCCTGCCCCAGCATGCCCCTCCTGCCACCTGCCTGCAGGCCCAAAGACACCATTACAGGCTGGGCATCCCTTATCCAAAATGCAGGGACCAGCAGTGTTTCAGATTTTGGATTTTTTTGGATTTTGGAACATTTGCACATACATAATGAGATATCTTAGGGATGGGACCCAAGTCTAAACACAAACTCATTTATGTTTCATGTACACCTTATACATATAGCCTGAAGGTAATCTCATACAATATTTTTAACTCGTGCATGAGACGAAGTGCGTGCTAAATACTTATGTGTGAAATTTTCCACCCGTGGCATCACGTTGGCACTCACAAAGTTCTGGATTTTGGTGCATTTCCGATTCCACACTTTCAGATTAGAGATGCTCAGTCTGTGCCATGCTATGCCCTTCCCTCCCCCCGACAGATCAGCCCCGCGTTCAAGACCCTGCGCCCACAGACTGGCCGATGAACTGCAATCCATAATCCCCGTCACCCTTCCACCTTTGCTCAAGCCGTTCCCTGCACCTGGCCATCCCTTCAAAGTTCAGCTGCATCATCGCCGCCCCTGGGAGCCTTTTCTAAGCACAGATTGCCCTGCAACCCAGGGCACTCTGCCCTTCTCTTGGGGACTGTCCCCCTTCCCTGTGGGGTTACAGGCGTTTCTCACCCTCACCTGGCCTCCATCTCCTCGTCCACGGCCTTCATCGGTCTGACACCTAGGAGGTGCATATGTGTACACACGCCCACACAGTGTCGTTCAGCGGCGCTGGCAAGGAAAGCGTCCAGCCCCTGAGCCAGCAGCCCTGAGGAATCCCCCAACTCAGGACACATAGCCCCTCACTCCACCACCAGGGCAGGGCCTCTGGCCTGGGCCAGTCGGCTCTCTGGGGAGATAGAAGGGGCCGGGGAGAAGAGACCAACTTCCGTTCCCACCTAAGAGCAACCCCTTCCCCCACCCACGTCTCGGGAGGGGCCAGCTATAAATATCAATGGGCCCAGGACTCCGATTCCCATGACACAGCCCCTCCCGGTCCCTTCCCTGTGCACAGGCTGGGCCCAGGCCCTGCTCTCCTGCAGCTGGAGGCTGGCCAGGCAGGCCTCGGGCCCAGCTACACACAAACACACACTTCCCACTCTGCTCAGGGAAGGAACAAATCACCCTTTTTGGACGTCTCCAAGCAGCTAAGAGTGAGCTCCTCTCCCGCCCCTCAGTCCTGACGGCAGCCCCACCACTGTCTTCGCTGAGTCCTGCGCTTCCCGGGAACCTGTCCGTGGAGGCCAGGCGCACAGTGGTTGAAAACAGGGCGTTAGTTTAGAGTTGAATTCCAGCCCTACACTCCATGCGTGACCCCGGCAAGTGACTTGGCCTTTCGGAGCCTCGGTTTTCTCTTCTCTAAAATGGGGATAATAATTCCTCCCTCTTACATGTGTTGAGGATTAAGCGAGATGCTTTGCTTGGAATAAATGCTCAGGAAGCGTCCACTCCTGCAGCTGCTGTTGCCCTAGTATCACCGTCTTCTTCCTGGGGCGGGCGGGGCGGGCAGGGCCGGCAGCGCGGGAGCTTCTGCTTAGGCATCTTTAAGAAAGGCTGCATGGCAAGGGCTTGGAGGAGGTGGCCCTGTGAGAGGGTCTGTGTGGGACCAAGTGATATGGAAAAGGGGAGGTGGGCTCCCAAGGGAGGTGTCTCCACAGACCCTGGGGCGGGGCCCCTCCCAGTCCCTGGACGTGTGCTAACGGACTCCAGCGCCGGTTCCCAGCCGAAGTTCTGTCTTTGGCCGTCTGGGGCCCATGAGCTTCTGGCCACCCATCTGGAGCTCAGCTGAGCCCCTCCACGGGTGGGTACCCCCGTGGGGGCCTGTCCCTCCAACTGCTGACATGACAGCCCTGGGGCAGGGGAGACACCATGGAGACCTGAGCCAGCTGTGTGATGACACTATAGCCCCTGGCAAACCTGGTCCTGCTGTGTGGCCTCGGGCAGACCCCTCTGCCTTTCTGGACCTTTGGGTGGGGTCTTCAGTCTCCTAGGTCAGCTCTAAAATTCTGAGCTCCAGCCGCATGGAAACAGAACGGGGGGCTGTGCTTCTGTCCAGGAAAAGTCAGCTGCTTGTCCTGGGCCCTACAGCAGGGCAGCGGGGCCTGGACTGGGGTGGCCCAGCCTGCCACAGCTCCCCGGCGTTGGAAAACCATTTTCCCAAGTTGGCACAGAGCCCAGGGGCTCTCCCAGGATGACAGTAGTGGCTCCTCTCCACCCCCAGTTCCTAACTTCCACCCTCTGGCCCCAGCCCCACCCTGCCAAAAATAAACCCAGACCACCCCATCTTGTACCAGCCAGACCCACCCAGCCCCTCCAGAGCCAATTGACTCACTGCTCGGAGCTGCTCCTTTTTTTAACTGTCTGAGTCACCGGTTGTGGCTATGGCTCCATGACACATGCCCCAGGCTGTAGTCACCCCACAGCCCCCACCAAGCACAACCAAGGGAGGGGTCTGCACAGAGGCTGGCAGCAGGTGTGAGCCAGGCCACACCCCATCTCCTAGCCCCTCCAGGCCTGGGGAACTCTCCCTCCGGTAAGCCAGGGACCAGACCTGTCCTCAGGGGTCCTGGCCCTGCCCTGCCCCCTCTACCCAAGACAGTCCTCCGGGGATCTTGGTGACAAGTCCATCTGCATGGGCTCTGCGCCGCAGTGTTTCGCAGCCTCCAACAGGCCTGGGCCTCCGCTCTGAGATTGCCAGGAACAGAGGGTCTCCGGGCCCTGGGCCCTGGGAGGTGGGGGTGGGCAAGGCCTGTCCTTCTGAGGTGAAGGCTACAGAAACGCCTAAACCCTGCCCCCTGGCCTGGCTCCAACTCAGACACTGACCGCTATGCCTAGGGCGCCATGGAGACCTTCCGTGGGACAGAAACCCCCCCTTCAATCGCCCGCCGCTGCTTCTGTCTCCCTCTGCTCCCTGGCCTGGGCTGGAGAGCTCTCTCCCCCATCCTGTCTCTCTGTCTCTGCTCCCCGTGTCTCTCTCTCTCCCCCATCCTTATCCCTCTGTCTCTGCCTCTCCTGTCCCTGTCTCTGTCTGCCCGTCTCTCTGGTCCCACTATTTTCTCTTTTCCCTTGTCCTTTACCCAGTCCCAGTGACAGTCTGAAGAGCTCCCTCCACAGCCGGCACCCCCAGGACCTCTGCCTTCCCAGTAGACATAACAGACCCTCACCTCCGCCCATTCCCACGAGGGACTCCGGGCCCCAGGGACCAATCCTAAGAAATTTTCCATCCCCCTCACCCAGGTCCCCCTCCCCTGCCCCAAAGCGCAGGCTACATCCTGTCCCAGGGACTGTCAGGATCCCACAGGCACTTCCTTGGGGGCTGAGGGGGGGGGGGCAGGGGGCCTGGGAACGGCCCCACCCCCAGCCCCAGCTTGAGCAGGAGCTGTGCAGCCTCAGCCCCACCGTCTCCTGTCCGTGGCTGTGGCCTCCAGCTATAAATAGGGGCTCTGGTTCTATTTTCTTTAAAAACAAGCAGCAGACTCTGTCACCACAGGCCCAGAAAAGCAGTCCCTGGCTGGGGCAGTTCCCCACCCCTCCCTGAGCATTGTGTCCAGCCCCCTGTCTCTGAGCACTGGGGCCCTGGAGGGTAGGGAGGCCTGGAAAGGAGCCGGGAGGGAAGACAAGGTGGGGAGGGCTAGGCCGGGGGGACAGTGTGGCCGCCCCTCCTGCCCTGGTGGCCCCGTCCTCCTCCTTCCTTCCCCAAGCAAGGTTAGTGGTGTCTCCAAGCTCGCAGTGTCAATGGAGAGAGAGGTGACAGCAGCACAACGCCCTGGGCCACCGTCGGGTGTCTTTGCACCCCCGTGCAGAGGAAGGTGCTTTCGGCTGCGGAGCGGGTGGGGAGGACTTTCTTCCTGCAGGAGCATGAGGGCATTTCACAGGCAGAAAGGAGAGGAGAGCTCGAGGGAGAAGTCCCCTGAGCAAAGGCAGCGAGCAGGGACCTGCTAGGTGTGCATGGGGACAGCCTGGGGTCTGGCGAGGCTGGTGCGTGGAGTGTCCGAGGGAGGAGAGCAGGAGAGCCTGGCAGGCGGGGCAAGGGCACCCAGGCCTTCAGTGCCACCATGAAGGGGTTTGGGGCCTGACCCTGGGGCAATAGGGAGCCAGTGAAGGCTTCCAGGCAAGGGAGGGTGATGGAGCTTAGGTTAACTGGGGCCGCCATTAGCAAAGGGAAGCAGGAGATCCATTAAGCCAGGAAAGGGATGGTGGCGACCCGCCCTGTGGACAGCACAGAGGAGCAGAGGGGGAGGTGAAGTTGAAGGAGAATTTAGGGGCAGGGTGCATGGAACATGGGGTTAGCTGGCGTGGCTACGGGGAGGCAGGAGGAAGCGAGTCCAGACGACGCTCATATTTCTGCCCCGCAACGGGTGGGTGGTGGAGCCTTCGCTGGGCCGGCGAGCAGGTCGAGGGAGAGACGGCACTAAGTCCAGCTTACAGTGGCTAGGGAGGGCTCGAGGGCTCCTGTGGGTGTCCCGGCATGACTGCCTGGGGCGCTGGCAGTGGGCCAGAGCCCTGGAGAGCTGGTGCTAGTGACAGACAGGTGGGTGCATCAGCAGAGGCTGTGCCTGGGTCCAGGGCAGGAGGAGCCAGAGGGAGTGTGGCCATGGTGGGCACAACTGCGGAGGGGCCACGCGCTGAGGGCATCCAGGCAGCCGGCGGGGAGTGCTGGGCAGGAGCCTAGTCTGGGAGGAGTCAGGCCTGCCCCGGAGGTGAGGTCTCAGTCTGGGGACCTCTGGGGGGCCTGGTTAGCCCAGAGAGCCACTGGCAAGCCACTGAGTTTTCCTGGACGACCCTCCTGGCCACCCCCTCCTGCTGGCACACCGCCAGTGCCAGGAGCTTGCTACTTTGCCCTTCTGCAGTGAGACAGCTCCACCCGACAGAAAATCCCTCATATGGGGCCAAATGCCACCACCATTTGATCTTTTGTCCCCTTAGATGCTGACTTTTCCTTCATCAGCACACGTCCATGGGCCTCCTGGGGGCACAGACGCTCTGAGCAGGGGGTACAGGCCCTGGGTCCTGTCCTCAAGAGCTTCCCGTCTGGCAAGGCCCGTGGCCCGTTAGGCCAGAGGTAGCTCTACTGTCCCCACTGCAGTCACCACACCACTCGCCGGCCGCCTCCTGTGGGGCGGGGCTGGCCAGAGAGAGAGGGAGTGTGTGTGCACACACGAGCATGTATGTGCTGGGGTGGGGGCCCCTGACCTAGGCACCTGCTCTGGGCATGAGACTTCTGTCTGTGGGGTCCTCCCACGCCCACCCCATGTTTCAGGTGGGGACTGAGGAAGAGGCCTGCAGCCCGTCGTGCACGAGCTGAGCCACCAGACTTCAGACCGACAGTCGTCATCTCCACTGTCCCCCATCCCAGCTCACACACTCACTATCTCCAAGCCCAGCGCGTCAGGCTGGGGGAAGCCCTGGGACACCTCCCTGACTGCCCCATCAGTTTCTGCTGCCAGAGCTGAGGGAGGCTGGGAGATGAGCCTGGGCTTCTGGGCGCTGGCTTCTGCCCAGGGGAGGGCCTGGCCCATCAGCCCCCGGCAGGCAGCTTCCCACCTGGGCAGAGCCTGGACCCCTTGCCTGTCCACCTCCTTCCCTGACCTCCAAGCCCCCGGTGGGCAGGGCTGGCACTTATCACTGGCTTCTGGCACGTGCCATCCCCAGCCAGCCCCTGAAGAAGCCCCTCCCTGCTCCGGCCAGCCCCAGCACCAGAGAGGCCGGGCTGCCAAACCACCCATCAAAAGCAGATGCTTTTCCCTCCCTCTCTCGCTCCCTCCCACCTCTGCTGACCCTGACAAAGGAGCCCCAGGGAACAAGAAAGGAAAGAGTGTGTCTTCCTCAGGCAGGGGGCCAGCTCTCACACCCTCCTCCCAAGGCAGGCGCAGACTCACTCCCGCTTCTGACCCACAGCCCCAACCAAGCCACGCCGTGTGTGCACACATGGGGCCCTCGCCCCTCACTGACACCCACAGGGGCTTAAGTCCCAGCCCCGCTACTGCTCCCCACAGCCCCAGCACAGGGGACTGCCCTCTCTGAGCCTCAGTTTCCTCACCTATATGACGGGAGATGCCTCCCAGGGACGCTGCCGGCGCTGGGGGCACTGGGCAGGCCCACCGCCTGGTGAGGGTCCCTCGCGCCCTCTCTTCTCTACCCCAGCCTGGGCCCGCTGAGGTGAGGGTCCCACACCCCCCTGGGCCAGGAAAGCCAGGGGAAAGGAGAGTGTGCAGAGGGCCGGGAAGTCCACCCCCTCCCTGTACAAGGAAAATTATAGGGCAGGAAAAAGCCTCCTGGAACTGCTCCTGCGGCAGCAGCCACGCCCTCCTCGCCTGGGGCCTGGAGAGCAGCAGGGCTTCCACAAAGCCTCCACTGAGGCCCCTGCTTCCTGCCCCAGCCCTGCAGCCTGGGCGGACTGTGGGCTGCCGCTTCCATCAAAACCCCACTTCCCCCTCCCACTTCCTCTGTGGCCCACGTGGCCCAACCCTGGGGCCACGTGGCTGGGAGCCCAGGGCACCAGCCCTGTCCCTATCAGTGTCTGTGGAACAAGCTCAGCATCTCCACCCCACCTGTCCCCTGCTTCCTCTCCAAGGGTACTTGTCTTCTGGGGGGGTCCCTAAATTACAAACATTCCCCAATATATGGCCTCAGTAAGGGTGGTGACTCAGGTGCTTGGTTAGAGGACTAGTGGGGGAGGCCAGTGCCCAGGGTTAGGGCACAGCCAATGGCTAAGGAAACTCTTCCTGCCCTGGCCTCCTTGGCCTTCCAAGAGACCAGAAAGGCACCAAACAGGTCACGTACCCTGAGTGTGAGTCTCTTGGCTCAAGAGTTCTTGGGGCAAGGAGGGACGGGGCCACCCCGACCCCAGCAGAGGTCTTGACAAGGTTAGACATGGAGGCAGTCTGCCCCTGTGCACCATGGTGCCCGCCGTGCCAGTGCTCCTCTGGGATAATAAGATCTTGTCTCCTGGCCGGGCACGGTGACTCACACTTGTAATCCCAGCACTCTGGGAGGCTGAGGCGGGAGGATTGCTTGAGCTCAGGAGTTCGAGACCAGTGTGAGCAAGAGCGAGACCCCGTCTCTACTAAAAATAGAAAGAAATTAGCCAAACAACTAAAAATAGAAAAAATTAGCTGGGCACAGTGGTGTATGCCTGTAGTCCCAGCTATCCAGGAGGCTGAGGCAGAAGGATCGCTTGAGCCCAGGAGTTTGAGGTTGCTGTGAGCTAGGCTGACGCCACGGCACTCTAGCCCGGGCAATAGAGTGAGACTCTGTCTCAAAAAAAAAAAAAAAAAAAAGATCTTGTCTCCTGGGAGGGACAGCTGCTGTTGTAAGTTCTGTGTGATTGTGAACTAACCTACTATTCACATGGTGGCAGCTTTCTGGACAGGAGAGAAGCAGGCAGTCGGCGCGCCGGGATGGCCCGGGCACTGGGATCCCAGTCTGGAACGCAGCGGTCAAGGTAGCTGGAGAGCAGGGAGCACTGCGGGGCCTGCAGGTGTGTGAGTGTCTCCCAGGCAGCCCACCCTGGACAGCGATGAGCCATCTGGCCCGGGCTCTGGGGACCCAGTGTCACCGCTGGGCAGATATACTGTCCCCTTGGTCTCCCCAAGGAGACCTTGAAGTGTCCCGTGTAACCTTCTCCCTTGGTACCTTCAGGGTAACAGGGTTGGGAGAAGGTGGGAGCTCAGTTTTAGACGGCTGGGCCTGGGGGGTCTGTGGGACGCACTGGCGGAGGGGCTGGCACCTGTGCAGCACCGCAGACAGCCTGTGCCCGGCCAGGAGCCGGAAGGCAGATGTTGGGAGGGGCTCATGGCCACGGCCCAGCACCCAGAGCCTGCAGCTGGGCTGGCCAGGGGCCTGGCACACCGCATCCTTACCTGCCCTGCGCTCGCCTCCCCACACCGCGCGTGCACGCAGCACTAGCCCACACACGCGCTCGCCACGCGCCGCCCGGGTGGCTGTGCGGGGTTTGCGGGCGTGCTGTGGGGCTGAGTTCTCCTGTTGGTGCGTCACTTTGCCCCCAGCTCTGAAAGACGGGGGTGGTGTGCAGTGGCCCAGCCGCACAGGCCCTGGGGGCCGTAGTCTGTTTCCAAGTCGGAGGGAACCGTCCAGCCCACACCCAGCCTCCTCAGAGGGTCCCTGGCTTGGGGACAGAACGCTGGTGGAAAAAAGGGGGGAGTCCCTTAGAAGTGCAAGGGGAGGGATCTGGCCCGAGGTCTAGAGGGCCAGGGGACCGCAGGGAGGGTCCGGCTGCTGGGGCAGGTCACTGGTCTCATCCCTGCGCTCACGCGGACCGGCATTCAGCCCCGGGTGGGCCCCCCTACCCCCGTGAGGGGAGACAGAGAGCCCTTCATCCCTGCCCGGGCCTTCCCAGAGCACTTCACCCCACAGCCCCCCAGACTCCCTGGCGGGGACTCTCCCAGCCTCAGTCTTGCCTGCCCAGACCTGGAACCAGGACGTGCCACCGCTGCTGCCAGACCCAAAGGGGCTGTGGCGGAGAAGTCCAGCCTGTCCTCAGAGCAGGCCACCCTCCCCCGCAGCAGGCCGGCTGGGTGTCCACTCCTCAGTCCTGTCCACAGCTGTGGGCTCGCTGCTACCATTCCACCTTCTGTGTCTCTCTTGCTCTCCTCCTGCACCTCCTTCCTGGGCCTTGGCCTCAATTTCCTTGCCCAGGCTTTGTGGAAAAGAACGTCCCTGTTTAGCGCCTGTCTCGGGCTCGTCTTCCCAGGTTGGCTGTCCTTCCCATCCCTGTTGCTGCACTATCGTATTTGTGATTGAATGAATGAATGAATGAGTGAGTGAATACAGACAGGTCCAGGTCTCTGGCTCCCACCCTCGGCTACAGGCCCAGGCCCCCCCACTGGCCGTGCTGTGCTGCCCGACGGCTCCGGGCTCCCAAACTCTCTCCCTTATAAAGTCAGGCGGCAGCAGACACCCAGGAATGCCGCTGCCCGTGACGCACGCTGGCTGCGGGGCCAGCCTGGCTGCCCCGGGCGACCGGGAATGTAGCAGTGAGCCTGGGCACACAGGGATCCATTGCCGGGAGTGGGGTGCAGTGGGGGGTCCCTGGGGGTGGGGCCCAGGCAGGCGGGGCACCGGGAACCGCAGGCTCTCTTTCTGCTTCCCTCTGTCAAATTGCCTCTCCCCTGAGCCTCAGTTTGTCTGTCTCGGGGTGGAGGCCGACCACCCCACCGCAGGCTTGGGCTGTAGAGAGCTCTGACGCTGTGGGACTCGGCACCCAAGCAGCGTGGGGCCTGGGGCAGGGGAGGCAGGCGGCCCCAGCCTGGCTCTCCAAACTGCCCTCGGGCAGAGAGCGGTGCTCCCAGTGACAGCAGCCTGGATGAGACGGAGGGAGGGGAGCCAAAGACAGAGCCAGGCGAGACCAGGGAAAAGCAGAGGCAGGGACGGGCAGCAGGGAGACAGAGACGGAGAGAGATGGGACAGGTAGGGATGGGGGTTCCTCGGACTCGGAAGGACCCCAGCAGCTCCCCGGGATTGGAAGAGGCTTCTACGCTTGAGACCTCACCCTGGCCAGGCCTGGGAGGGGGGGAAGCCTGAGGGGCAGAGTTCCTCCCCACACAGTGACCCCTTGTCCCAGGAACCTGCTAAGCAGCAGAGGGTTGGGCACCACGATGGAAGCCAGCCTCACACATGGGCCCGGGGCAGAGCCAGGTGCCCACTCGCGCTTGTCCTAGGAGTGCCCCGGGGAGCCGGGAGATGCCAGCGCAACCCGTGCCCTTCCAGAGGGGGCTTGCTGGGGGACCTTGACCTATGCTTCATGTGCTCCTCTGAGAAGGGGACTGGCAGACAAGGACACACAGGCTCCTCTGTGCCCCAGCCTAGGTCTCAGGAAGAAGGACGGGGCCGCCCCACCCCAGGGCCCAGACAGCCTTGCCCTGTCCATGGGGAGGAAGGGCGGGAAGCCAGGAGGACTCCGCCTTCGGCAAACCTCTCAGTGGGCACCGGGCAGGGGGGCAGGAGCCCTGCAGGAACACACGGCCCCTTTCATGGAGCTGGGCCCAGCCAGGCAACAGCGGGCAGGCACCGAGGGGCAGAGCAGGCCTGGGCACAATCACTGCTCTGTCCCGGCAGCTCCTGGCCCACACACACACACACAAGCACACACAAACTCACGGCCTTACGCAAACCCAAAGCACAGCCCCGGCAGCCACCCACACGCTTGCACACAGACCCACAAATACTCATCTGCAGGGCCCTGGATGCTCAGCTGTGCACCGTCGTTCAGGGAAGCCCGTGCATGTGGCACTCTTGCTGCTCCTCCCACGTCGCCCAGCCTGTGGAGCACCCTGCTCCTCCCATGCTGAAGGCTTGCCACCCCCGGCACCCCGCACCGTCAGCCCCCTGCGCGTCCATGTCTGGGAGCAGACTCCCAGACCTGGAAGGGATCTCTAGAGCTGATCCCTGCAGACAGGAGGGGGATGGGGAAGGACAGAGTGCCCATTTTACAAAATGGTGACACTGAGGCCTGAGCGGGGCCCCTTCTCCTGGCCCCGAGGGCAGCCCACACAGCTGCTGCAGGTCTGGACTGGTGTTCTGATGACCCAGGAGAGCGTGGCGCAGGCCTGGTCCAGCCTGTGATAGTGCCGCCTGCTCCTCCCCCGCCCTCCACCCCAATCAGGCCGCTGAGCCAGGGTGACCGCACTCCTCTTCCCTTCACTTCTCTGCCTTCAAGTTATCCAGAGCCTCTAGGGGGTGAGGGGGCAGAAATCCTCCTCTGCCCCACCCAAGGGGGACTGTGTATCCCTGTAAGTCTCCCACCTGGCCTTGCAGCCCGAGACTGCCTCTTCCCTGCCCTCTCTCTCCTCTATACCAGCCTCACCTCCTCCAGGAAGTCCTCTAGAATTGACTCCTAGCTCATTACTTCTTTATCCTGCACCCCTTCTCCATCTGAAGCCCCTCTCCAGCTGCCTCCACCACCCCACCTCTAGGACAGGGATTCTGGGTTCTTGCAACTGCAGCCCGTCAGAGACAGTAAGAGGGGAGAAAAAGGAGACCAGGAGGTTGGGGGTGGCGCTGTCAGAGTTTCCAAAGCCCCGGCCAGCAAAGCTTCAGAGCCCTGTGTCGGGGTGAGGGGGCTGCGTGGCCCTCGCACCGCGGCAGCACAAGGCAGCCTGTGTGAGCCCGTCCCCGCTCAGCCCCACAGGAAACAGCGGGGCCCAGCCCCTCAATGGGCCCATTCAGACCCCAGCTCTCTGGAAAGTACCTCTGCTTCCTGCCACCCTCCCACTCGGGCCAAACAGGCTGCTTACTCTCTCCCGCGGGGAGCAGGCTGCAGGCAGGTGGTTCAGCGGTTAGGGCCAGCCATCCTCTCCAGTTCCACCGGCCCAGAGCCCCGACTCTGCCCAGGCCCCGGGGGGTCACGTGCACCTTTAGCATAGGGGTGGGGGGCGCCTCCACAGGGGCAGGGCGATGTGGGCGCTGGGCAGGTAAATGTTTAGCGTGGGCTTTCTGGGCAGGCGGGGACCGTGATCTGCAGTGTTTGCCTCTTTCCCTGGTATAAACAGCCTCACTGTGGGCAACATCCCCTCGCTCACAAAGTTCCGGAAAACTCAACAGTCAGCTCCTACTGGCTGCTACGAGCCACTCCAGCCCCCCAGGCGGCAGCTCCATCCCACAGGGGCCACGTGCCCCCGCCCCCCGTGCCATGGCTGCCCTCAGTCTAGCGTGCTGTTTTGCTCTCAAGAATCAATGTCTTTCGACATATAAACTTGGGGGGATGAATAAATTAATAACAAGAACTAACAAAGCATCAACATCCTTGCAGATGAGGCGCCCTGTGAGTTCCCGCCACCTGCCAGCTCCCTGGTCTGTCCCTCACTGGCACTGAGGTGCACTTGGCCCGTGGGCTGTACCTGCTGGAGGGGGGTGCAGGTCTCCAAGGCTCACGTGGCCAGCAGTGCTGCAAGAGGGGATAACTGAAGCGATAGCAACTCAGCCCAAGGGCAAGAGCGTTATCTTTCCCTGACATCCCTCCCAGCCACCGGCTGCCCTCAGGGCACGCAAGGCTCAGGCGCCTCGGTTCAAGCTGCCTCCGCAGGGGGATGTCAGCCGGCTCCGGCTGGCCGGGGACCAGCACACGTGTGACCGGCACCGGACCATCCGTATCAATGCCATCAGCCTTGCTTGCTCACGAGACTTAAGGGAAGCACAACAGGGATGAATCACCTTTTTAACCCATTTTTGTCTGTTCCCCAGCCCTGGACATCCATAGGCAAAGTCGAAGTTATATTTGTCTCTAATCACCGCAAAAGGAACGGACCAGAAATTGTGGCCGCGGGTTGGAGGTTGAGGTTTGGAGAAACTGCCTGGAGGAAGCATTAATAGCAACTTGAAAGGAGGAGGTTCCCCAGTGGGGGACAGAGGGGCCCTGCACAGTGAGCATAGTGACCCTGGGCAAACCCAGCCGACCCTCACCCCTGCCCAGGCCCTGTCTCCAGCCTCAGCCCGAGGCTCGGCCTGGGAGGTGGGAACCCAGCTGTTCTCATCCCTGGCTCCTCGGCCGTGTTGAATGGGACCGGATCTGAATGCACACCCGGGACTCCAACAGCTCTGCAGCAGGAAGCAATAGCTGGGTAATGGAGGAAGTCTGGGCCCATTTTGGGTCTGACACCGCACATGCTCTCCATCTGGCCTTTGCTCTTTGGCAGACCCAGGCCAACAGGATGCCACCCCCGCCCCAAAGCAGCTGGAAGAACAGCCTGAGAGAGAATCGGGGATGGGTGGGCTGCCTGTCTGACACCACCAGGCCCCAGCCATGGCCCCAGCCAGCCCACGGAGGTCGGGCAAGGCATGGCAAGCGTGCACAGGAGCCCAAGCATGGGGGCATTCAGGATTCCTTTTCTAGCTCTGAGTGAACTTAGGAGGAGGAATTTGAGCAGGGAGCAGTTTGAGGGTCACAGCCCCCAGGAAGGTGATCAGGACAGTGATGGTTTCCCTTTGGACCAGGCAGGGGCCAGACCCAGGGTGGAGAGTCCCTGGGGGCTCAGGGAAGGAGAACCAGAGCTGGCAGAGGCTGCTGGTCCCACGGTCCTCCAAGGAGGAGACCTGAGTTGCTGGGAATGCCTGGGTCTGGCCTCCTTCAAAGTCAAGGTCTGGGGGCATAGGGGCAGCTGTGCCTCTGATGCCAGGACCAAGCAGACGCTGGGAGCCAGCTGCTGCTCGCGGCAGCGTCACACAGAACCGTTAGGGCGTGCATCCGTCCTATGACACCTCGCCTCCTCCAGGCCAGAGTCCGAGCCTTAACCACAGCTCCCTCTCTCACACAGCCTCCTTCTTCGGAGAGAACCACCTGGAGGTGCCGGTGGCCACGGCTCTGACCGACGTGGCCCTGCAGCTGCGGTTCTCCACGTCCCAGCCCGAGGCCCTGCTTCTCCTGGCAGCAGGCCCGGCCGACCACCTCCTGCTGCAACTCTGCTCCGGACGCCTGCAGGTCGGTGACATCCCTAGGATTGGGGCGACATGCCTTCTCTAGCTTTGTGTGAACCCCAACTGGCCGTGTGACCTTGTGCAAATGCTTTTACCTTGGGGTCTCGAGTTCTCCACTGTGGGATGGGCAGTAGCACCCCAGAACATGTGAAGCCCTTATGAATGGGCTCCGCCCTCCAGCTCTTTCCAACCTCATTTCTTACCACGACCCCTAGCAGGCCTTTGTGCTCCAACCACCCCGAACTGCTTTCCGTTCGGCCGTCTCATGGTCACTTGCTGCTGGGCTTTGCTAACTACACTCCCTCTGCCTGGCGCGAGCCTCACCCCTTCCCTGCTCCTGCCTAACTCCAGCCCCTCCTCCAGAAAGTATCCCCCTTGCTTGCCTGAGCTAGTCCCCCCTCTCCTGGGCTCCCGCGAGCCCTGCGCCTCCTCTGGCCTTGCACCACCCGCTTGGCACCAGCCGTCTGTGCACGGCGGTCACGGCACCAGTACTGCCACAGCGGCACTTTTCCATTCCGTCCTTCCAGAAGTCGCAAGCTTTACTGGCAAGGAGTCTTCCCACTCTGTCTGAGTCTCCCCCTAACCGCAAAGAGTTTAAGCACCCAGGGTCTTAGTCCAAATCTGAGGCATCTACTCCCACACCCCCCTGGGGAGAGGACTATGGCTCGATCGGTCTGCTGCTGCCATAGCTTCTCGCTGCCACAGAGCGTCGCTACCGCACACAGGCCTGGTGCAGCCTGCCACTGCCGCCGCTCTGCTCCGCCGGCACATACCCCGCGGTACACCCCACGCCTGAACCCCCAGGTCATGATTCCTAGTGCTCCGCCCCCGCAGGGCCCATGCTCTGCCACCATCCATTCTGCCACGTGGTGCGGGAGCCCACACCAACGCCAGGTCTGGAGTCGGTGTCACAGAGACAGGACTATGTCCTTCGTCTCTCCGCAGGATCTCCCTCCAGCCCAGGTCAGGGCGCTTTTCTTCACTAAGCCTTCAGAACGCAGAGCGTCTGGTGGGCCCAGCCCTGCACAGTGAGCCTGGCTGCCTCCAGCGGCCCCGCGACGCTTTGCCCTGCCTGGGGGGCTCCTCAGAGGATGCCCCAGTGTCCATCGTTCTAGGCGCGAAATCTTTTGGACTTAAGGGTAACCTGTCTGGCACCTCTTCCCCAAGGAAAGAGGGAAGAATAAAAACATACAGGCTGGATTTCCAGGGGAGCATCTTGCTACGTGTCCGCTCCTTGTGGGCAGCGACCACACATGACTCACGGAGGTGTCCCCAGAGCCCATCCAGGCCTGGCCTGGGGTTCACTTTGGCGATTGTTTAGGGGAAGAATAAAGAGATGGCAGGAAGGCAAGAGGGGTGGCACCAGAAGCCCTTACCCAGGGTCCCCTGCTCTGGGACTCCAAGCGTGGGCACCCACTGTGCTTTCGGGAGGAAGCGAGATCTTCAAAGTGCTGTCCCCATCCCCCACCCCTCTTGTCTCTCCTCAGGTCCGACTGGTCCTGGGCCAGGAGGAGCTAAGGCTGCAGACCCCAGCAGGGACACCGCTGGGCGACGCCGTCCCCCACACCGCGGTGCTGACTGTTTCAGACAGCCGGGCCGCGCTGTCGGTCGACGGGCTCCTGAACGCCTCTGCCCCAGTCCCAGGAGCCCCCCTGGAGGTCCCCTATGGGCTCTTCGTGGGGGGCCCTGGGCGCCTCAGCCTGCCCTACCTGAGGGGGACCAGTCGGCCCCTGAGGGGCTGCCTCCACACAGCCACCTTCAATGGCCGCAGCCTCCTCCGGCCACTGACCCCCGACGTGCACGAGGGGTGTGCTGAGGAGTTTTCTGCAGGCGATGACGTGGCCCTGGGCTTCTCCGGGCCCCACTCCCTGGCTGCCTTCCCCGCCTGGGGCACGCAGGACGAAGGCACCCTGGAGTTCACCCTCACTACGCGGAGCCAGCAGGCGCCTCTGGCCTTCCAGGCAGGGGGCCAGCGTGGGGACTTCATCTACGTGGACATATTTGAAGGCCACCTGCGGGCTGTGGTTGAGAAGGGCCAGGGCACCGTGCTGCTCCACAACAGTGTGCCTGTGGCCGATGGACAGCCCCACGAGGTCAGCGTCCACGTGGACGCTCACCAGCTGGAAATCTCCGTGGACCAGTACCCCACGCGTACTTCCAACCGCGGGGTCCTCAGCTACCTGGAGCCACGTGGCAGCCTCCTCCTCGGGGGGCTGGATGCAGAGGCCTCTCGTCACCTCCAGGAACACCGCCTGGGCCTGACACCGGAGGCTGCCAACGCCTCCCTGGTGGGCTGCATGGAAGACCTCAGCGTCAACGGCCAGAGGCGGGGGCTCCGGGAAGCCTTGCTGACCCGCGGCATGGCTGCCGGCTGCCGGCTGGAGGAAGAGGAGTACGAGGACGATGCCTACGGCCCGTATGAAGCTTTCTCCACCCTGGTCCCCGAGACTTGGCCGGCCATGGAGCTTCCTGAGCCATGTGTGCCTGAGCGGGGGCTGCCTCCCGTCTTTGCCAACTTCACCCAACTGCTCACCATCAGCCCGCTGGTGGTGGCCGAGGGTGGCACAGCCTGGCTTGAGTGGCGGCACTTGCAGCCCACGCTGGACCTGACCGAGGCTGAGCTACGCAAATCCCAGGTGCTGTTCAGCGTGAGCCAGGGGGCACGCCATGGCGAGCTGGAGCTGGACATCCCGGGTGCCCAGGCACGGAAGATGTTCACCCTCCTGGATGTGGTGAACCGCAAGGCCCGCTTCGTCCACGACGGCTCTGAGGACTCCTCTGACCAACTGGTGCTGGAGGCGTCAGTGACGGCACGGGTGCCCGTGCCCTCGTGCCTGCGGAGGGGCCAGACCTACGTCCTGCCCATCCAGATAATCCCCGTCAATGACCCGCCCCGCATCATCTTCCCGCACGGCAGCCTCATGGTGCTCCTGGAACACACGCAGAAGCCACTGGGGCCCGAGGTTTTCCAGGCCTATGACCCGGACTCTGCCTGTGAGGGCCTCACCTTCCAGTTCCTGGGCACCCCCACTGGCCTCCCCGTGGAGCGCCGAGACCAGCCTGGGGAGCCGGCGACCGAATTCTCCTGCCAGGAGCTGGAGGCGGACAGCCTAGTCTATGTCCACCGCGGTGGCCCCGCACAGGACTTGACATTCAGGGTCAGTGACGGGCTGCAGGCCAGCCCCCCGGCCACACTGAAGGTGGTGGCTGTCCGGCCAGCCATACAGGTCCACCGCAGCACAGGGCTGCAGCTGGCTCAGGGCTCTGCCGCACCCATCTCGCCCGCCAACCTGTCAGTGGAGACCAACGCTGTGGGGCAGGACGTGAGCGTGCTGTTCCGAGTCACCGGGGCCCTGCAGTTTGGGGAGCTACAGAAGCAGGGGGCAGGTGGGGTGGAGGGCGCTGAGTGGTGGGCCACACAGGCGTTCCACCAGCGGGATGTAGAGCAGGGCCGCGTGAGATACCTGAGCACGGACCCGCAGCACCGCACCGAGGACACCGTGGAGAACCTGGCCCTCGAGGTGCAGGTGGGCCAGGAGACCTTGAGCAACCTGTCCTTCCCAGTGACCATCCAGAGAGCCACCGTGTGGATGCTGCGACTAGAGCCACTGTACACCCACAACACCCAGCAGGAGGTCCTCACCACAGCCCACCTGGAGGCCGCCCTGGAGGAGGCAAGCCCAAGCCCCACCACCTTCCACTATGAGGTAGTTCAGGCTCCCAGGAAAGGTAACCTTCAGCTACAGGGCACACGGCTGTCAGGTGGCCAGACCTTCACCCAGGATGACCTACAGGCTGGCCGGGTGACCTACGGGGCCACGGCACGGGCCTCGGAGGCAGTTGAGGACACCTTCCGTTTCCGCGTCACAGCTCCACCATACTTCTCCCCACTGTATACCTTCCCCATCCACATTGGTGGTGACCCAGACGCTCCTGTCCTCACCAATGTCCTGCTCGTGGTACCTGAAGGTGGTGAGGCTGTCCTCTCTGCTGACCACCTCTTTGTCAAGAGTCTCAACAGTGCCAGCTACCTCTATGAGGTCATGGAGCGACCCCGCCATGGGAGGTTGGCTTGGCGGGGGGCACAGGACAAGACCACTGTGGTGACATCCTTCACCAATGAAGACCTGCTGCGTGGCCAGCTGGTCTACCAGCATGACGACTCCGAGACCACGGAAGACGATATCCCATTCGTGGCTACCCGCCAGGGTGAGAGCAGTGGCGACATGGCCTGGGAGGAGGTTCGGGGTGTCTTCCGAGTGGCCATCCAGCCCGTGAATGATCACGCCCCCGTGCAGACCATCAGCCGTGTCTTCCACGTGGCCCGGGGTGGGCAGCGGCTGCTGACTACAGACGATGTGGCCTTCAGTGACGCCGACTCGGGCTTTGCTGACGCCCAGCTGGTGCTGACCCGCAAGGACCTGCTCTTCGGCAGCATCGTGGCTGTGGAAGAGCCCACACGGCCCATCTACCGCTTCACGCAGGAGGACCTCAGGAAGAGGCGAGTGCTGTTTGTGCACTCAGGGGCTGACCGCGGCTGGATCCAGCTGCAGGTGTCTGACGGGCAGCACCAGGCCACTGCGCTACTGGAGGTGCAGGCCTCGGAGCCCTATATCCGTGTGGCCAATGGCTCTAGCCTCGTGGTCCCTCAGGGCGGCCAGGGCACCATCGACACCGCTGTGCTCCAGCTGGACACCAACCTTGATATCCGCAGTGGAGACGAGGTCTACTATCATGTCACTGCTGGCCCTCGCTGGGGGCAGCTGCTCCGGGCCGGCCAGCCAGCCACGGCCTTCTCCCAGCAGGACCTGCTGGGTGGGGCCATTCTCTACAGCCACAATGGCAGCCTCAGTCCCCGTGACACCCTGGCCTTCTCTGTGGAAGCAGGGCCAGTGCGCACAGACGCCACCCTGCAAGTGACCATTGCCCTGGAGGGCCCACTGGCCCCACTGCAACTGGCCCGGCATGAGAAGATCTACGTCTTCCAGGGAGAGGCGGCCGAGATCAGGAGGGACCAGCTGCAGGTGAGGGGCTAGAGGCGGTGGGCAGGGCACGGGCCTCATGCCGAGTGTGCGTGTACGACTGGGGGTGTGCCTGTGGCATGTGTGTGCCTCAGGTACACTCCTGTATGTGCTGTGTTCCCAAGAGTTCCTGGGGAGTGTGTGGCGGGGACATCTGCCTGTGAGCTGTGTGTGCCTCCGGGTGTCACGTCCACACGTGCACGTTGTGGCTGGCCATGTGGGTTCCTGGGCCCCACCCAGACCCACAGAAGCTCTAAAGTGGAGCCTGAGAATCTGCATTCTAGTAAGTTCCCTGGGAGGTTATCGCTGGTACTGAACTTTGAGGACTCTGACCATGGAGACAGGGCTCGCTGCCACTCAGGCCCCTGTGTCCTCAGCTCTTTTCTCAGACCCAAGGCCAGGACAACAGGGTCTGTCAAGGGCTCCGCCCACCCAGGAGCCTCACAGAGCAACCACGGGCCGTCCAGCAGGCTCACTGACTTGCTGTGCGACCTCAGGCCAGTTTCTTGCCCTCTCTTGGCCTTATTCTCCTGCTCTGCCAATTTCTGAGATGCTTCTGGTCTGGATGTCTAGACGTGGGACACACGTGTTCAGACATACCTGGTGCCAGGGCACCAGAGGAGGCACTATCGGGCCAGGCTTCGGAGAATACGGGGTGTCCATAGCGGAGAATGGGGGATGGCATTCTAGGCAGAAGGAACATTCCAGGCAAAGGGACAGAGCCAGGAATGTGAGGTGGGGTGATGTTTACCTGTTTGTGGCTGGACCATCAGGAGAGGAAGCACCTATGGCTTTCAGGCTGGACCCGGCTCTGCAGGCGCCACGGGGCTCCACGGAAAGCTCCTCCGCCTGTGCCACCGGGAAGGGGGGCTCCCTCTGGTGGTCAGCAGTGGTAATGGCATGCGTTGGGGAGAAAGGCTCAGGCCAGCCAGCCCCGGGCCTGAGTGCACGTGAGTATACTTGTGTGTGAGCGTGTGTGTCAGTGCATGTGTGTGTCAGTGCATGTGTGTGTGCATGTGAGTGCATGTGTGTGAGTTCACGTGTGTGTGAGTGCACGTGAGTGTGTGTGCGTGGGAGTACACATGTGTGAGTGCATGTGAGTGTGTGTGCTTGTGAGTGCATGTGTGTGAGTGCATGTGAGTGTGTGTGCTTATGTGTGAGTGCATGTGAGTGTGCATGCATGTGAGTGCATATGTGTGAATGCATGTGTGTGTGCCTGTGAGTGCCTGTGTGAGTGCATGTGTGTGAGAGTGCATGTGTGTGTGAGTGCATGTGTGTGTGCCTGTGAGTGTGCGTGAGTGCATGAGTGTATGTACGTGTGAGTGCATGTGTGTGCGTGTGCGTTTGAGTGCACGTGTGAGTGCATGTGTGTGCGTGAGTGCATGTGAGTGCATGTGTGTGAGTGCATGTGAGTGTGAGTACATGTGAGTGCATATGTGTGAATGCATGTGAGTGTGTGTGCGTGTGATTGCATGTGTGTGCGTGCGCATGTGAGTGTGAGTGCATGTGTGTGCGTGAGTGCATGTGTGTGAATGCATGTGAGTGTGTGTGCGTGTGATTGCGTGTGTGTGAGTGCATTGTGTGCGTGCACGTGCATGTGAGTGTGTGCGTGAGTGCATGTGTGTGAATGCATGTGAGTGTGTGGGCGTGTGAGTATGCACTCGCATGTATACATGTGTGCTGCGTCAGCATATGATGAGATTGTACGTCCACATCACTGAGTCTGGGACATGTGATTGTGTACCTCTCTGAGGCAGCACAGCTCAGGCTGTGACCACCCATGTAACTGTATGTGGGGTGAGTGTTGACGTGTGTAGCCTCTCTGACTGGCTCCATGTCTGGGTGTCATCTGTGTGAATCAGCATGTGTGTCATGTGTGTGAATCTGCGTGTTTGTGTGTCTAAGTGAGCAGCAGTGTCTGGGGGAAGGAGGGGATGCAGAGATCGAGCCTATTTTGGCTGCTCACAGTGGCCCTCTCTGTGACCCCCCGTGAGTCCCTGTGACCCTCTGTTAACCAGGCAGCCCAGGAGGCAGTGTCACCAGCAGACATCGTGTTCTCAGTGAAGAGCCCTCCAAGCGCCGGCTACCTGGTGATGGTGTCCCACGGCGCCTCGGCAGATAAGCCGCCCAGCCTGGACCCCGTGCAGAGCTTCTCTCAGGAGGCGGTGGATTCGGGCAGGGTCTTGTACCTGCACTCCCACCCCGAGGCCTGGAGTGATGCTTTCTCACTGGATGTGGCCTCGGGCCTGGGTGCTCCCCTGGAAGGCATCCGAGTGGAGCTGCAGGTGCTGCCAGCTGCCATCCCACTGGAGGCACAGAACTTCAGCGTCCCCGAGGGCGGCAACCGCACCCTGGCCCCTCCACTGCTCCGTGTCACCGGGCCCTACTTCCCCACACTGCCGGGCCTGGCCCTGCAGGTGCTGGAGCCACCCCAGCATGGGGCCCTGCAAAGAGAGGAAGGACCTCAAGATGGGGCCCTTGGCACCTTCTCCTGGAGAGAGGTACAGCTGTCTGGGAACCCTGGGGCTGCACCCCAGCTTTGGGTGCAGGGTGGGGGCCCTGGGGCCTTCCAGTCTCGGGGTATGCACAGAGAAGAGGCAGGGGGCCTCATCTGGGGAGCACCTCTGCTTTAAACGCCTGATCTCATTTCCTCCTCGCAACCCCTCCGAGAGACAGAAATCATCGTTCCCAGTTTCCACTAATGGAAACTGCAGTTCTGAGGGAGTCAGTGCTCCCCAGCACTCACAGGCGGGCGTGGGGGGCTTGCTGTGGGCCTGACTGCCACCCTGGGCCACTTCAGGTGGAAGGGCAGCTCATCCACTACGTGCACGACGGGAGCGAGACACGGACGGACAGCTTTGTCCTGATGGCTAACGCCTCAGAGATGGACCGCCAGAGCCAGCCCGTGGCCTTCACCGTCACTGTCCTGCCTGTTAACGACCAGCCTCCCGTCCTCACCACAAACACAGGCCTGCGGGTAAGAACATCCCCGCGACCATCTCTGCTCCCAGACAGAGGCCAGGCCCCCTCCCTCCCGCACTTAGCTCCCATTCTCTGAGCCTCAGTTTTCTCCTCTGCAAATTGGGTACACTGCCACATGCCTCACAGGGTTGTTGGAAGGAGAGGAGTGATATCGTGCTGCAGACGGAACACAGATGGGGGTGTTGCTGTTAGGGCTTGGAAGTGCAGCGGGAGCCACCCGAATGGCCGCGCCGGGCCTGCCGCTCCCCATGCTGGCAGGAGCCCTTCCTGCAGCTGGGGCCACCGCACTTGACAGTTTCTCACAAGCCCTCAAGGGTGGGCAACAGATAGGGACCAGTTAAGCTTCCCACCTTCACCCCCAGCAAGTGACGTCCCTGAGCGCCTGCCCTTGTGTCACAGCAGAACAGAGGGGCTCCTGTCGTCAGAGGTGGAAATTGAGGCCCAGACAGGGGACAGAACTTCACCACGGTCACAAAAGTACTCACTGGAGGAACAGAAAGGGTGCAGCTTGACCAAGGCCACATGGCCGCGCTTTGAATGCCAGCTTCTAGGGTGCGTCCTCTCCGGTCAGCAGGAGCCACAGAAGGTTCCAGAAGAGGGCTGACGTGGCTGTCTCTGACATGGGCTGCTGGGAGGCATTGGTGGTATAGGGGTGAGCCTGGTGGTGGGGAGGCGGGCAGAAGAGTGGGACACAGCCTAGGGCCGCCCTGGACCGCAGGCCAGGACCGCCGTGTGACAGCTTGGCCACCAGGTGGTGCCATCCACCCATAGTAGTTCCGGGAACTTTGTGCTGCCGCTCGGCCCCCCGCATACGGCCCCTCTTTCCAGGGCTCTGCCTGGGCTCTGCCTGGGCCTAGGGAAGGGGAGCCCCTTCCCAACACTGCCCACAAGTCACCGGCCCGCAGGACGTGTGCCAGGCCCCCTGCTTTCCCGGGGGAGGCCTGAGGGGTCCCCTTCGCTCTCGCATGGGGAGGGACAGTGGGTGGCCAACAGCCTCCCGGTGCTGGCTGCCTCCCCTGGGAAGCTGGGAAGAGCCCATTTCTACGCACCCTGGGCAAGCCGAAAATCACCAATCCCGTCACGTGCCCAGCCCCTGCCCAGCGCCACGGGGGGGTCAGAAGGGAGACCCCTGCCCCACCAGCAAGACAGCCAGATTCAGCAGCCCTGTTGGCCAGGATAGGGGGCTTCTGGGGCAAGGGTAAGGGCCGTGGCTGTCCCAGGGAGCGCGTGAGCTGGCCTTGAGGGACAAGCAGGACTGGGGCAGGTGGCGGGGAGGGAGCGGGGGCCTGGAGAGCCCTGTGTGCAGGGCAGCCCGGGACGGCCCTGGCCTCAATGCCAGCTGAGGGCCTGAGCTGCAGTAGGGTTGGAGCGCTGACCAGGGAGTGAGGGGGCCGGCGAGTGTGTTGGGGACAGAACCTTCACAGGCCTGTGTCCCCAGATGTGGGAGGGGGCCACTGTGCCCATCCCTAAGGAGGCCCTCAGGGCCGCAGACGGCGACTCAGGGCCCGAGGACCTGGTCTACACCATCGAGCAGCCCAGCAACGGATGGGTGGTGCTGCGGGCGGCGCCAGGCACTGAGGTCCGCAGCTTCACTCAGGCGCAGCTGGACAGCGGGCTCGTGCTGTTCTCCCACAGAGGTGGGTGCCGCAAGGCGGCCCTCGGATTCCTGTGGCCCCCAGGGGTGCCCTGAGGGTGGGGAGCCCTCTTGGCCAGCGGGACCCAGCTCCCCCACCTCCGTCCCCAGGAGCCCTGGATGGCGGCTTCCGCTTCAGCCTCTCTGACGGGGAGCACGTCTCCCCGGGACACTTGTTCCGAGTGCTGGCCCAGAAGCAAGTGCTCCTCTCGCTGGAGGGCAGCCGGATGCTGACTGTGTGCCCAGGTGGGTCTGCCAAGGGCTGGTTCCTGTGTGCCAGGTAGCCGGGGCAGGGATGGGGTGGCACAGCAGGGTCACGCTGCCTGTCTGCACTGGCACGCCGTGCCCTGGCTCCTGGTCACAGGCCGACAGGTCCCTTCTGCCTCTTGCAGGGTCCGTGCAGCGACTCAGCAGCGAGAACCTGAGAGCCAGCTCCAGCGCCGGCGCCGACCCCCGCCACCTGCTCTACAGCGTGGTGCGGGGCCCCCAGCTGGGGCGGCTGTTGCATGCCCAGCACGACAGCACGGAGGAGGCCCTGGTGAACTTCACTCAGGCCGAGGTAAGGGCCCAGCTCTGCGGCCACCACTCAGACTCCACCGGGCCTGCCGTGACAATGGGCATACACATGAACAGGGGCCCAGCTCTCCAGGCCGCCGTGTGTGCCCTTTCCTCCAGGCGCTGCCAGGCTCGGGGGGCAAGTGGGAGCTCAGTGTTCCAAGGGGGAGGCAGAAGGACGCAAGAGGTCTGGGATCAGGGCCTGGGGCGTGGCTTCTAGAAGGAAGCTGTAGCCAACCCAAGGGGCTGGAAAGGGCATTCTGTGTAAAGCCACTAGTGGCCCCCCAGCAGCTGGTAATGTGCAGTGCCCGCTTCGGGGGGATGGAGCTCAAAACTGAAGCAGCTGCGGGCCGTGGGCCGAGGCGTGAGCCTGGGCCTCAGTCAGGTGCCAGCGAGAGGCAGAGCAGGTCCTGGGGCAGCTGCGCAGACAGAGGCAGCCGAGTAGGCCGAGGGGGTGAAGTGCCCTTCGTCCATCACGGCAGCTTCAGGGCGCAGTGTCCCAGAGACCACCAGGCGAACCAGAGCTCTCACCACGGGTAGGGCTGACTGCCAGGCTGCTGGGTCACGGGTTCTCTCTGGTCACCGTGCCAGTGGGGCCGGCAGCCGTCACTTATGTGAGCACCTCTCTAAGTGCAGGTGCCATGAGTGCCAGGACAAGCTCGGTTCTCCCTGCAGGCAGAGCAGGAGTCATCCCAGGACAGGGCAGAGAAGGACAGGCCCTCCGTGGGCTCTCCTGAGCAGGCGGGGCAGCGGGTGCGCTAGCCGAGGGCTGTGCGGGCACCCAGACCGTTAGTTCTGGTTGCGGAGGGGTCCCTGGGAGCAGAGCTGACCGTGCCACAGCACTGTGGTTCTGCTCCAAGTACCTCCAGAGTGGCCCACCTTGGCCCACCTTGGCCCTGGAAAACAGCAACACCCAGCCCCAGGTCCCTTCCAACTTCCCTCCCCGCCCCCAGACCTCCTGCGCCTGGCACACCCCTTCCCTCCCACCCCAGCGCTCAGTGCTCACTCCCTCCTGAGAAGCGCCCTATGACACAGGAACTCAGCAAGTGCAAAGCCGAGTCCCCTCGCCCAGCAGGTCGCTGGGGAGCTGGAAGCCGGGAGCATGCAGGCATCTTGAAGGAGGAGGCTTTGACCAGGGGGATAAAGTTTCTCGGGCATCTCACATCAACACCTCTCAGGCCTGGGTTCTGTGTTCTCCTGCTGGGGCCCCTTTCTGCCCCCTCCCCACAATGAAATAATCGGCAAGGTGGTGGCTGCAGCAGCTGCGCACCCTGAGTCGCTGGGAGCCTCTGTCATCCAAGGGGGAGGGTACAGGACTGGGCTGTCAGTGACCCTCCCCACCCACCTGTCCCACACTAACTCAGAGCTCCCCCCACACCCCAGCGATGTGAGGGCTGGACTGAATGGCCACCCAGGGAAGCTGGGAAGAGGCTGTGTGACAGAGACACCCTCCCCGGCTCAGGGAGAGGGCAGGGCAGGGCAGGACCGGGCAGTGTCTTGACGTACCACTGTCCCACAGCGCTCTGAGCGGGGCAGGGTAGGGATCAGGTGTCCCCCTGGTGCAGATGAGGAAACCGAGGCTCGCAGAGGTCAGGTAACATGTGCTTATCCAGAGCACGTGGCAAGTGAGAGGCCAAGCAGGACTGTGCCTTCTGACTGCTGGTCCAGGGTCCCTTTCACCAGAGGACACTGCCTGTCCCCCAACGCAGGGCCTGCCCCACCTTGCCTGCGTCTCGCCTCCCTCCCCACCTGACACCTCCCACCCACGAGGCTCCTGAACAGGACCTGTAGCTCCCACCGCACTGCTGGGGTCCGTTTCCTTCCTGCCTACCCTTCAGCCTGGGCTGGAGGCTGCAACTGACAGTCCCGCAGTCCTCATGGGCCAGGATCTGGCCCACAGATGTGTTTTATTTGGCCTGCAAAAGGCAATTAATATTTTTAAATTGTCAACGTGTAATCTTCAGGAGATTTCACAAAAAACCCAATTCCTATTTTCTTAAAAGGCCTGTGTTCCCTCTGACAGAAAACAGCTGAGAAGCAGCCACTTCCTTTACAGCAAGTACTGCCCCCGCTTAGAGCAGGCTCTGCCGCCCTTTATTTCTTGTTTTATTTTGCTCAGACAAGGTCTTGCTCTGTCACCCAGGCTGGAGTGTAGTGGTGCAATCATAGCTCACCGCAGCCTCAAACTCCTGGGCTCAAGCGATCCTCCCACCTCGGCCTCCCAAGTAGCTGGGACTACAGGCCACCCACCACCACACCGAGCTCATTTTTTTTTTTTTTTGAGATACAGGGTCTCACTATGTTGCCCAGGCTAGTCTTGAACTCCTGGCCTCAAGTGATCCTCCCACCTTGGCCTCCCAAAGCACTGGGATCACAGGCGTGAGCCACCGCACCCGGCCTCTGCTCCTGGTTCACCGAGCCCCTACTGCTGTTGGAGTCTTCACTGCTCCTGGCCTTCCGCACACTGAGACCCCCGCCCGTCTCCAGCTCACTATTGCGCAAGTCCTGTTTTTCTATGAGAAGGAAAATAGTTCCCTGTGTTTCCTAAAAGGGGAAAACAGAAGATAAGCCAAGAGGGCACATTTTGATTAGGAGGGGGGAGAACACATTTCTTCATGGAGGTGAAGACTATTCCTCGCTGTTTAACACGCAGGCAGTTGAGGTCACAGGGTAACAGGGTCACATCAGGGCCTTAGGGGTCACATGGTGAGACACTGCAGTATTTGAGTAAAAGAGCAACGTAACTTTACACCACGTTAAGAACAAACTGCAGGCTGGGCACAGTGGCTCACGCCTATAATCCTAGCACTTTGGGAGGCCGAGGCGGGAGGATTCCTTGAGCCCAGGAGTTCAAGGCTGCAGTGAGCTAGGCTGACGCCACTGCACTCCAGCCTGGGCAACAGAGTGAGACCCTGTCAAAAAAAAAAAGAACAAACTGTAGGGGCAGGGGGCAAAGCTGGGCCCCCATTAGGCTAATCCAGGCACAAAATGACATGGTCAAGGATGACTCCAGGGGTTTGGCTGAGCCACTGAGGAACAGAGCGCCATCATCAGAAGTGGGACGACTGCAGGAGGCGGGGCAGGCTGGGTTTGAGCGTCCGTTACACGTCACACACAGCTGTCAAGGGAGCAGGCAGAAACTGGAGTCTCAGGAGAGCAGTCTGGGCTGGAGCTACCAACAAGGGCTCTTCAGCACGGTGGGCGCTGAGGCCAGGAGACGGAATGAGAGCCCGTGGGGGTGCCTGTAGATAGAATGGGGTGTAAAGACCAAGCCTAAGACACTGGGGAGAGGAGGAGAGGAGAGAGTCTGTGAGCAGCCAGAGTGGGACACCCCAGCTCTCGTGGAGGAAGGACTGTTCAGTGGTGTCAATGCTGCTGGGCAGGTGCGCGAGAGGAGGCCTGGGAACCCACCACTGGATCCAACAGCACGAGGCCCTTGGTGCCCTTGGCGGGAACAGTTCTGGTGACATCATGGGAGCAAAATTCTGGGTGGAGAGAGCTGAGGGCACATGGGGGAGAGTGCAGACTATCCTTGGAGTTTTGCTGCACGGAGAAGCGAAGTGGGGGCGGGGGCGCTGGTGGAGAACGTGAAGTCAAGAATAGTTTCTTCAGGCCGGGTGCAGTGGCTTGAGCCTGTAGTCCCAGCACTCTGGGAGGCCGAGGCGGAGGATCGCTTGAGCCCATGAGTTGGAGGTTGCAGTGAGCTATGATGACACCACTGCACTCCAGCCTAGGTAACGGAGCGAGACTCTGTGTCAAAAAAAACAATAGTTTCTTCTTTCAGTTGGAAGAAAGAATAGCATAGTTGCATAGTGAAAGGAATGATTCATTCTGGGGGGAAGCCGACACCACAGGAGCAAAAAGGGAGGTCGGAAAGGTGGTGTGTTCCGCGGGCCAAAGGGGAAGGGATGCAGTGTGCACGAGCAAGGGCTTCCTTGGGACGGGCCACGGCTAGATCTCCGCATTCCCTGAGGCTCAGCGAAAGGTGGCCACTTTGCCTGGGGGGCAGGGCTGGGTTTGAACCCAGGCGTCTGGCTGCAGAGCCCAGCTCTGCACTGCGACACGATTGCCTAGTGGTGACCCACTGGGCTGGTGAGGGAGCAAGTGGGTCACACACACAGACCTGGGCACAGCCAGGAGAGCCCAGAGGGAGGCTGGGCACTGAGGGGTACGGGGCAGACAGGAGCGCCCAGTGCCCGTGCTGTCCTGGGGGTGGGCTCCTGGACACCCCAGGCTGGACCGGCCTCTCACCCCAACAATGGTGTCTCCCTTCAGGTGTATGCTGGGAATGTTCTGTATGAGCACAAGATGCCCCCCGAGCCCTTCTGGGAGGCCCACGATGCCCTAGAGCTCCATCTGTCCTCACCCCCTGCCCCCAGTGTGGCCGCCACCCTTGCTGTGGCTGTGTCTTTTGAGGCTGCCTGTCCCCAGCGCCCCAGCCGCCTGTGGAGCAACAAAGGTGAACAGCGTGACGAGCTGGCAAGATTGGGGGGGACACTGGGAGAGGCCCACAGAGGGAAGGACACAAGGCCAGGGCCAGCAGCTCCTATCTCAGCCCCCCAGGACCCCCTGGGAGGTTACAGAAGGGTGGGTGGGAGGCTTTGAGATCAGAGGGGTGACACAGTCCTTATCCTCCTGGAGACCCTGAGCCCCTCCTGGAGCACCTGGCCTGAGGGTGGGGGAAGCGCACTCTTGCCCAGGGGTCCCCCTCTGAGAGTCCATGGACTGGACCTTCATAGCCTGTGTCCCACCCCAGGTCTCTGGGTCCCTGAGGGCCAGCGGGCCAAGATCGCCGTGGCCGCCCTCGACGCCTCCAACCTCCTGGCCAGTGTTCCATCACCCCAGCGCCCAGAGCATGATGTGCTCTTCCAGGTCACGCAGTTCCCCACGCGGGGCCAGCTGCTGCTGTCTGAGGAACCCCTCCACTCCGGGCGGCCCCACTTCCTTCAGTCCGAGCTGGCTGCGGGGCGGCTGGTATACGCCCATGGCGGTGGGGGCACGCAGCAGGATGGCTTCCGCTTCCGTGCCCAACTCCAGGGGCCCGCAGGCTCTTCTGTAGCAGGACCCCAAACCTCAGAGGACTTCACCATCACAGTGCGGGACGTGAACGAGCGGCCGCCTCAGCCACAGGCCTCTGTCCCGCTCCGGCTCACCCGAGGCTCCCGCGCCCTGATCTCCCGGGCTCAGCTGAGTGTGGTGGACCCAGACTCAGCTCCCGGGGAGATTGAATATGAGGTGCAGCGAGCGCCCCACAATGGCTTCCTCAGCCTGGCGGAGGGCAGCCCTGGGCCCGTGACCCACTTCACGCAAGCCGACGTGGACGCGGGGCGGCTGGCCTTCGTAGCCAATGGGAGCAGCGTGGCGGGCATCTTCCAGCTGAGCGTGTCTGACGGGGCCAGCCCACCCCTGCCCATGTCCCTGGCCGTGGACGTCTTGCCATCTGCCATTGAGGTGCAGCTGCGGGCACCCCTAGAAGTGCCCCAAGCTTTAGGGCGCTCCTCGCTGAGCCGGCAGCAGCTCCGGGTTGTTTCAGATCGGGAGGAGCCGGACGCGGCATACCGCCTCACCCAGGGGCCCCGGTACGGCCACCTCCTGGTGGGCGGGCAGCCCGCCTCGGCCTTCAGCCAGCTGCAGGTAGACCAGGGCCAGGTGGTCTTCGCCTTCACCAACTTCTCCTCCTCTCACGACCACTTCCAAGTCCTGGCACTAGCTAGGGGCGTCAACACATCAGCCATGGTGAATGTCACTGTGAGGGCTTTGCTGCACGTATGGGCAGGTGGGCCGTGGCCCCAGGGTGCCACCCTGCGCCTGGACCCCACTGTCCTAGATGCTGGCGAGCTGGCCAACCGCACAGGCAGTGTGCCCCGCTTCCGGCTCCTGGCAGGACCCCGGCACGGCCGTGTGGTCCGCGTGCCCCGGGCCAGGACGGAGCCCGGGGGCAGCCAGCTAGTGGAGCAGTTCACTCAGCAGGACCTGGAGGATGGGAGGCTGGGGCTGGAGGTAGGCAGGCCAGAGGGCAGGGCCCCCGGCCCCGCAGGCGACAGCCTCACTCTGGAGCTGTGGGCACGAGGTGTCCCGCCTGCCGTGGCCTCCCTGGACTTTGCCACTGAGCCTTACAACGCGGCACGGCCCTACAGCGTCGCCCTGCTCAGTGTCCCCGAGGCTGCTCGGACGGAGCAAGGGAAGCCAGAGAGCAGCAGCCCCACGGGTGAGCCAGGCCCGGCGGCGTCCAGCCCTGCGCCCACCGTGGCCAGGGGAGGCCTCCTGGGCTTCCTAGAGGCCAACATGTTCAGCGTCATCATCCCCGTGTGCCTCATCCTCCTGCTCCTGGCGCTCATCGTGCCCCTGCTCTTCTACCTCCGAAAACGCAACAAGACAGGCAAGCACGACGTCCAGGTCCTGACCGCCAAGCCCCGCAATGGCCTGGCCGGCGATACTGAGACCTTTCGCAAGGTGGATCCGGGCCAGGCCATCCCGCTCACAGCTGTGCCTGGCCAGGGACCGCCTCCGGGAGGCCAGCCTGACCCAGAGCTGCTGCAGTTCTGCCGGACACCTAACCCTGCCCTCAAGAACGGCCAGTACTGGGTGTGAGGCCTGGCCTGGGCCCAGATGCTGATCGGGCCAGGGACAGGCTGGCCTACACCCCGGGCCCTGTTGCTTCCTTGCCCTGGTGCTGTCTGGGTATCCCCAGAGCAAGAGAGACCTGGAGACGGCAGGGTGGAGGGTGCTAGGAGATAGTCCCGGATAGAGTGGAGTCTTTAGCTGGAATCTTCCTCAGCTTACTCGAGCCTGGAGAACCACGGGGCCAAGGCGGGAGGCGGGCTTAAGTTCAGTCCTCCTGCCCTGCAGCTGGTTTGCGCTGTCAAAACCAGGGTGAGCTCCTAGATGGCGCAGGACTCTGGGTCCTGGGTCTGTGACCTTGGGTAAGTCACACGTGACCCAGGCTGCTAAGAAGACAAAGAGAAGAAACTACCCTGGGGAGGGAAGGGACGGAGCAGGGGGACTCCTGGCTTTTCTACCCCAACCAGGCCTCCCCTGTCTCTGCCCCAGGGCTGAGAGAAAACTTCCCCATTTTTTAGGGAGATGGTATTCCCTGGAGCAAAGGCCAGGAGGACAGAGCCCCTCCACTCTCTAGAAGGCATAAGCCAATAGAATAATATATTCAGGGTGCAGGGTGGGTAGGTTGCCTGGGGACGGGCTTATTTAAGGGGATTGCAAGGAAGCTATTTAACACGGTGCTGAGCTATCTGGGACTGACGAGCCCCTAGCGGGGTGGGGTGGAGGAGGGTCTGCAGCCAGTTCACTCCCAGGGCCCCACCGTCATGGGCCGAGGGCTAAGCAAGCAGGGGTCGGCTGCCCCAGAGCAGGCCGGGCCAGAGATGGCAGAGCGGCTCAGGTCGAGAGCCACTGCAGTGCCTGTGCTCCCGGGGACCAGGGGTGGGCAGCTGGGGACACTTGGCTCCACGGAGCCTAGATAAACGGTGCTTCGGAGGCTCTGGACAGCTGTGTGTTGTTTGTGTCTAACTGCGCTGGGCCCCGGTCCACGTGGCCTGCCCTGCCCTGGGGTCAGCCATCCGGCCGGGACTCGGCCAGCAGGACGGACGGGCCAGTCGAGCCCTGAATCTCCACCTCCGGGGCCTTCGGCTCTCTTGTGCCCCACCCGTGTGGGTGAGTGGGCCAGCCCTTGGGAGATGCGGCCAGGCTAGGTCCTCTACAAGCAGCTTCGAGAAAAAAATGAATATAAATGCTCCCAGCTAGGGATTTCTTAACCTGAGTTTGGGCCTCCACAGCCCTGTCCCTTCCCACCCATCTCCCAAGGGGCCGCAGCAGCAAGGTGAGGAGGGTGGGCAGACCCGGGGAGCCCGAGGCCGGGCATGGCGCGGAGGGGGAGAGGGAGGGGAGCTGCCACAGGCGCCCCCCCACCGCCCCCTCAGCTGCTGGAGGCTTTTACAAGGGCGACGTCTGCTGGTCTTCCCAACAGGAGGACCAAAGGTGTTCTCAGAGGCAGAGGATGTCCCTGTCCGTGGCTTCAGAGTCCATCATTTGGTTACAGAAAGGTTCTGAGACCAAGGGCATCTCCAGAATGCCTTTTTTTTTTGAGACAGAGTCTTGCTCTGTCGACCAGGCTAGAGTGCAGTGGCGTCGTCACAGCTCACCTCAAATTCCTGGCCTCGAGCAGTCCTCCTGCCTCAGCCTTCCAAAGTGCTGGGATTACGGGCGTGAGCTACCGCACCTGGCCAGGAGGCCTTTCTACGAGTTGCTGAGGAGACGCTACCCCGTAGGCCTTGAGGGCGTCAGAGGGTTGGGGGCAATGGAGACAGATTCTGGGTTCCAGGGGATAAGCCTGGCCCTGAGAGTAGGGGGAAATCGTCAGGAGAGAAACGTAGAGGCATCTGAGCACAGCTGGCTTGTGGGGTGGGAGCCCCAGGCAGCCTCGGAGCGCCGACCAGCATGTGGGACCAGAGTCGTCTCTCCCCTGTGCCCCTGCACCTGTAACATTTGAACCAGAAACCAGAGCACGAGAGGAGACTCCCCTCCCTCGGCCTGCCCTGGACCACCCTCCTCACGACACCCTCCACACCCTCTCAGCCTCTGGCCTCGCAGCTCCTCTACTCTTGGAAGTTTCAGGAAGGAAGCCCAGCATCCAGGGAGCAGAGCAGGCTTGCCCAGGGTCACACAGGAAGGTGGTGAGTGACAGTGTGGGTGAGACCCGGGGGCCAAGCAAGGCTCTTCTTGCCACACTCAGAAGTGCAGCTCCCCAGGGAGGGTGGCCAGGGCCCCAGAGATCCCTCCACACCCCGAGCTTGCAGTCCTAGCCCTAGGTTCCTTTTATAAGCTTGGTCTCTCCGGTGTCCCCAGGCCAGCGCAAACAGGGGCCCTGCCAGGGGTGTCTCCACACCGTACCCCACACTCTGCCCTGCCCCTCCCAGGAGCGCAGGACTGGAGCCTTGGGGCCCTGATACCTGGGGCCAGTCTCCACCCAGGGCGACCAGTTTCCCTGGAAGCGTAAGCTGAGAACAGGGTGACAGACCCACCGGGCAGGATCTGGCCTCATCTCCAATTTCCCCCAGAGGACTGACGACACTCACTGTTCACACAGCCTGCCTGCCCTGCCCCCAGCGAGCTGGCACCAGCTGCCACAGCTCTGGCTCCTCTGAGCCTGTGCAGGACAGTGGGCTGCCACCCAGGGCCTGGCGCCAGCAGTTCTGCCAGGACCTGGGGAAGGGTCTTTCACTGGCACGCCAGGGCCAGGAGTACAACCTAAACGCGGGCCTTGGTTTATGTAAGCCCCTTGCCCCCGTCAGATCCGCACCCGAAGCTTAAGGGGGTTGTCATCCACTTTACAAAATAACTCACCATCCCCTTCTTCTAAGGAGCCAATTCCTCTCCCGTCTACCAAAGATAACAGCCAACCTGTGTGCAAGTGTTCGGGAATGCTTGGGGGCTCCTGCCCCTCTCCTTCATGCACAAATGCATGAAATAAACTTCACTCATGACCTTCAGACACACAACACGGAGATAAATACCTGTCTGCATAGTACGTGCACAGGCAGGAACAGAGACTTCACAAGTGTGTGGCCCTCCCGCAGTCCCAGGAGCTGGCTGTGTGGAGTTAGGCCAGGATGCCCTGCTATTAGGGGACCCAAGCTGACATTAGCAGAATTGGAAAATTCTGGGTGAGCTGAGGGGCAGGGCAGGGCTTGCAAGGGGGGCCCTGGTTCCCAGCTTGGAAACCCTGCCCACCATCCTAAATGGCCTCTTATGCTGAAGAAGGGGCTCCCTCGGAGCCCTTCCCATCCTAGAAGCTGGCCCTTTAAGTGGGGTTGCTACGGCAGCTATGGACCCCACTGAGCTGGAACACCCACCCTCCAATAGGAAGCCAGAGACATGCGTCCCCCACCCCTACCCTGAGCTCTCCTGGCCAGTGGGAACTGCCAGGGGTGCTGGCACCTTCCTCTGGGCCCTGAAGATTCCAGATCCTAAAGGGGTGGGGGACCTGGGCAGCCACTCCAGGCCATAGCATGTGAGGGAGGCCTGGCAAGGAGGTGGAGCCTAGATAGGGTACCAGACCCACCGGACTCCTCTGTACCCGGCCCCCTTCCTACCCCAGGGCCCCTCATGGTTACCGCCATCCTTGTGAGTTACCGCTAAGATCGGTCAGGCATTGACAAGGGGGTTTTGTGCCAAAAATGCTGTGGGAGATGCAGATAGGAATCCGCCCAGCCCTTCCTGAAGGGCCCCAGACATGCCAACAACTAACTGCCAAGCCATGACGTGCCTCACCCCCGTGGCGTGGGCTGGCCAGTGCGGGGAAGCCCAGGCGGCAGGGCCCGCTGGCCCTGTGCCGCCTTCTCTCCCTAGAGAAGGTTGGGCCTGTCCGTGGAAGGGCAGCCACGCAGCAGCTCAAGCTGGCACATGCAGCTGCGTCCCGGTTATATTTCCACTCTCAGGGTAGCAATTACAGCACTGGACCGATGGCTGCTGTCCTTACAAAGGGCATCAGCCCCTCAGAGGACCTTCTGTGGCCACCAGGGTAATTGGTGGGTTGTGCTGAGTTCCTTCACATTCCAGATGTCCTGAGAGCCCCTAGAGATAGAAGCAGCCCTTGGTTAAATCAACCAGTGGCCAAGAAGGGACTTTTTTACCCAAACACAGCCTCAGCGGGGGCCAGAGGCTCTCCCCTGCCCAGCAAACTGAGAACTGCCACTCCGTTAGCCCGGGGCCTGCAGCTAATCCCAGGGCTTCCTTCTGATGCCCTGTGAGGTCTCAGAGCTCAAGTGACCCAATCTCTGGGTCTTGACGACTCGATTTGATGGGATCTCTGAGTCTTTTCTGCTCAAAGTGGGGTCCAGCGTTGCTTGGGAGCTTGTCAGAAATGAAAAACCTCAAGCCCTACCCAAGACTGGCTGGATCAGATGGCATTTTAATACAATCCCCAGGAGATCAGAATACACACTACGCAGTAAAGTTTAAGATGCACTGACTGAAGTCCCTTCCCTCAACCCCGAATTACAGGAAACTGAGACAGGAAAGGCAGGGCCCAGACCAAGATCACAGTAAGTTGGTGGCTGAGCTGGGAGGTCGGACCCCACGACCCTGTCCCAGAGTTTGTCTTCCACTTCAGTTGTCTGTCTTTCTGTCCCCCCACCTGTGAAGCCCACATCCCCTGCAGGCTTGGGGGCATGGGTCCTGATGTGGGTTCCTGCTCCAGGGGCCACAAAGGAGGACAAGAGAGGGAAGGGAGCGGGCGCAAGGCTGGCAGCCAGGCCTGCCAAGAGGAGGGGTCTGCAGGAAACACCCCCTCCCACCCTTGCCTCCCAAAGCGCAGCAGCCGCCACCTCCCGGCCTTCTACAATCAGCTGGTCCTTCCCTTCCTCGCCCCGCCCTGCCTGTCTGGTCCGGCCTGTCAGAGGGAGGGACGAAAGGAGGTGTGGGCCAAGGTCACCAGTCAGCGCCTGCACCAGGCCTGGGGCCTCCTGGTGGAGGAGCAGCAGCCCCAGAAGGGAAAGAAGCTGCCTGCCAGGCTCCCGCCCAGGCCTAGTCAGGCAGGAGGGGATGGGCTTCCCAGGCTGCGTCCTGCAGAGGGCGGGGACTGAAGCTGCCACACTAACTGTCCCTTCTGCCCCCTGGAAGGAATGCTGGGTGAAAGCCTCAGCCCTGCACACCCTATATAGTAAATGTCGTTTAATTCTACACACTCCACCAGGGCCATGTCCAGCCTGGCCCAGCACAGTTGTGCCCAGTGCTAGACACGTAGTAGATATTCAGGAAACATGTCCTGCCAGAACATAGCACCTCCCTTCCCACGGACATGCCTTCAAGCCAAGAGGCCTCTGACCACCCAGACCTCCTCTCCTGGGTACCCACTCTGTTACCCGGGCTTCCCGCATCCCTGGGGGTACAGGTTGGGCTGCCAACTGCTGCTCTGGCCCCCAGATCTCTGTCTAGGGCCCAGCAGGCCTGGCCCCAGACCCTGAATTTCTTTTTTTTTTCTTTTTTTTCGAGACAGAGTCTCACTGTGACACCCTGGCTACAGTGCTGTGGCATTGGCCTAGCTCATGGCAACCTCAAACTCCTGGGCTCAAGCGATCCTCCTGCCTCAGCCTCCAGAGTAGCTGGGAATACAGGCATGCGCCACCATGCCCAGCTAATTTTTTCTATTTTTAGTAGAGATGGGGGTCTCACTCTTGCTCAGGCTGGTCTCGAACTCCTGACCTCAAGCGATCCTTCCGAGACAGCCTCCCAGAGTGCTAGGATTACAGGGGTGAGCCACCGCACCCAGCCCCAGGCCCTGAGTTTCTATGGGGCAGGTTTGATCTATCCCTGCCAGACTCTTCAGAGCTCACGCCACACTCCCTCCCCACTCACCCATGGCTCTCTCCTACCCAGACACCTGGCATCTATCTGCTCAAAACCCTACAGGCAGAACATGTTCACCAATTCATGCATGGGAGCTCACCACAGATAGAAGCAAAGTTTAAATGGGGCAGGAGGAGACACCCAGAACCTCCTCACACTCAGCCTCCCTCTGCCCTGACAGCCCCTGCTCAGAACCTCCAGGCTCACGGCCCCCATACCAGCCAGCTGATCATTTGCACGGTTCACCTGATCCAACCTGCAGGGGCAAGGAGCAGAGCAGAGGCAAGGGTGCCCTCTGCCCCACCTGGAGGACCCTGCATGCAATTAAGGGGCTCAGAGTCCCAACGTGAGGCCCAGAGAAGAGGCGTGACTCGCACACAGTCACACAGCAATTCGCTTGCAGAGCTGGGCCTCCTGGAGGCTTGAAACCCTTCCAGATGCCAAGGATACGTCTCTCTGCTGAGGGATTCCCAGCACCTAGGGAGACATCACAGCAAGTGCGATGGGCCAGGGACGCCAGACACACTGGCCAGGGCAGAGCTCTCCAAGGACCAGCGTGAGGCAGGGGAAGCCTGTTGAGTCTTGTCGGGAAGGCGGAGCCCGGGCTAGGGGCGGCCTAAAGGGCTGCAAGCGGGCAGGCAGGTGGGTGAGGCTCACAGAGCCTGAGCGCTCCTGGAAGGAAGTGACTCAGGCTAGAAGGGCCCCTTCTGCTGAGTCAGCCCTGCCAAAAGTTTGCCTGTGAGGGTTGCACCTGGATGGGTGGCTGGCACAAGGCCCAGAGCCCCCAAGAATGTTCTAGGCCTCAGGACCTCTACTCCATGATCTGCCCTGAGAAGCTCAGAATCTGGGGACAGAATCGGTGAACTGAAGGAGGGCAGGCAGAGGCGGTGACCGTCCACCCATGCGCTTATATTAAATACAAGTCTACCCACCTATTCTAACTCCAGAGGGGATCATTGGCCCCAGAAAGTATAGAGCCAGGCTTGGGGGAGCTCAGTGCCTGCTTTCTGCCTAGAGCCCCTCCTCCTGTCTTCATTTCTGCCCCATTTCCTGTCCCTATCAGCATCCAGGGTAGGTGCCGGCCAGAGGGCCCCAGCCCAGCCTCCACCCTCTGCCTGAGTTAAGATCCATCAAAACAGTACAACTGACCACGGCTTCTTTTCAAAGGGTCAGCGTTATGGCAAAGCTCTTAGAACAGCTCCTTGCGCACAGTAAATGCTCAATAACTGTGGCCCATTGTTGACGGTGCTCTAATAATGGATATTGTTATTGACTGGCCCAGCGTATGGGTCTGGCATATTGTGTGTAGGTGCTGAATAAACGGTAGAAGCTGGCATGATCGTTATCATAACTTACTGCAGCCATCACAGTGCCTGGCACGTGGTAGGTCCTGAACAAACACTCAATCCCTCTTGCGGAAGGCCAAATGCATGTGGTCCCCATCTGGCCAAGAGGGACACGAGGGCACTCTCCTTTGCTGGGCTGAGGTGGGAGTGAGGTGCTCAGCAGGGGACCAAGTTCTGGGTGGGAGAAGCTGGCAGCCCCACTCTGACCTTCCTTCCTCCATCCCCACCCGCTGATCCCGAGGACTCTCCCTGAGGTGGGTGGGGGGTAGGTGGGGACTATCTGGCCTACCTTGGAGGGGGCTTGGCCACAGGGGTCCAAGAGGGAGGAGCCCCATAAACCAGCTGCCCAGGTGGAGGTGGGCAGGGTGGGAGGGGTGGCGGGGAGGACCAGAACACGAGGGCCGTCTGGGCTGGGCCGGCAGCGCAGGAGGGTGGGGGAAGGATGGGGCCATGCCACAGCAGGAGGAGACTGGCCCCTGGAGCAGAGGGGTGCTGGGAGCAGGCTGAGAGAAGCCACTCCCTGACAGGGAGGAGCCGGGGAATGAGCTTGGCGCTGGCTGAGAGCAGGGTCCTCCAGCCCTGCCCAACTCCAGGGCCAACCCTTTAAGATGCAGAACTGGGAGGGAGAGTGGGGGCGCTGCTGAGCCCCTGGGCCAGACCTCTGTGCCCAGATGCCCCCAGCTTGAGTGGCAACTGGGTGCCAACTATCCAGTAGTTGCCCTAGGAGCCTTAAGGGCTGGCCAGGATGGGACAGCACTACCCCTTATAAACACACACCCCAGACCCCACCCAGCCGATGCCGCCCGACCTGGCTGGGCTTCAAGGCCAAGGAGGGAGGAGGCTGCCTGCTCTGCTAGCAGGGACAGCGCGGCCTGCTGCTGGTCAAGGAAGGACAGGAAGGGGCTCTCCGGGCCCTCCAGAGGGCTGAGCAGGGACTGGTACACACCCCTCTTCCGCCCCTTCACACCCCCAGCCTTACTGAAAAAGAGGGAAATACTTCCCAGAACTAGTCACTGGGGCCCCGGGGGCGTGGGAGATGACATCAGGGAAAAGGCACGCATTCAGCCACCAGCTGCTGTGGCAACACACACATGCAAACACACGCAGATTCACAGGACTGCCACATGCAGCCGTGCACACGGGCATGCGCAGACACTGACACAGTGGTGGACGTGTGCAAACCGGAACCTGCCCACATATCCGCCCAGAGACCCGCAGACACGGCCATGCAGACCTCTGAGTCACCTGCCGGGAGCCAGGCCCTGTGCTAGGCGCCGGGGCTACAGCAGTGAGCCAGAGGGACAGACACCGACTCCCCCAAAGGGAGGCACACCAGAGACAGACATGTTTAAAACATAACCTTTATGAGCTTGCAAGAAAGTCTAGCCTGTTCCAGCATTTTCTCTTCCACGGGACATGCCGTTATATAGATAGAAACAGCGTGAAGAAGAAGAAAAAAAGAAGAAATACAACCATTGCACTGAAGTATCCACACATGAGGCCGTGCAACGTCTGGAGTTTGCCAGGAAGCGGGGACGCGGGAGTAAGCTATTGGCCCAGTGCTGGTTACTGAAAGCCGAGGATGGGCACGGGGGGGTCCGTTATAGCACTACAGTTTCTCGATTTTTGTCTGTTTGAAACTTGCCATATAAAAAATTAAATACATACACATATAATTGGCAGTTGGCAACAAGTGAAATTTAAAAAAATAAGGCAGGATAAAGAAACAGAGGGACTAGGAAGTCTCTTTAGATTAGAGGGTCAGGGAAGGCTTCTCCAAGGCGATGTTTAAGCAGAGAACTGAATTAGCTGAGGTGAGAACCACACATATATCTGGGAGGAAGAACACTCTGGATAGAGGTGACAGCACATGCAAAGGCCCTGAGTCACGAGCAAACTTGGGAGAGGAAACAGCAAGCAGACCAGCGAGTCTGGGGCACCAGGACCAAAGCAGGGAGGGGTCCGAGGTGAGATCAGAGAGGACCTTGCAGACGTGGCAGGAGCTTGGAGACCAAGCATGGCAAGAAGCCCCGGAGGCTGAAAGCAGAGGAGACATGTGATTTGCTTTAGGATATGGTTTTAAAAGACCACCCTGGCTCCTGCTAGACCATCAGGGAGCAGAAGGGCAGCTTGGAGGCTACGCAACAGTCCGAGCAAGCCTGGCAGCGTGGACCCAGGTGGTAAGGTGGTGAGAGTGTCAGATTTGGGGTCTCTTTTGAGGCTCTAACAAGGCTTCGCTCATGGGTAGGATGTGGAGCAGGAGAGAGAGAGAGAAGCCAGGCGCGGTTCCAAGGCCGAGCCCGAGCTTCAGGGCAGGGGTGCCTTTCCCCGGCGGGGAACACTGGGAGAAGCTCGAGTGGCCAAGCGACTGCAGGCACCAAGCAGCACCGCAGGGACGTGCACACTCCCTTCTTCGCGACCAGACCCTGCTCTAACACCCGAGCCTGAGGCCCTACAGAACGTATCGCTCCGCAAATACTGACTCAGCACTCTCTGTGGGCCAAGTCCTCTGCCCTGTAACCTGCTGACTGGAAGGCATACGGCCACCTAGAGGTGCCAGCACCCCTGCGCTCACACTGTGGCGGGACAGCGGAAAGGGCAGGGTGTGTGCAGGCCTCTGCCTGGGGCTGCCGCGCGGCAGCTGCGCGGTCTCACGGGGGCTCACTGCCTCTGAGCCACCCTCTGCTGCACAATGTCCAACAGGAGTTCTAACCTTCCAGAAAGTTACAGGCAATGAGGTAACTCGCGGCAGGCAATTAGCCCAGACCCAGCACATAGTAGGACTGAAAAAATGGTAGCTGTTGTGTACTTAGGCCCACACCTGCCTGGCTGGTCTCTGTGGCTTTGAGAACCCAGCCCAACCAGGGCAGCGACAGTGTCCACACTTGTGAACGTGTGGCCCTGCGTAATCATGGCAGCCATCACTTGAATGACAGGGAAAACTGCGACCGAGTGATGACCTTGCCCGAGGTCATGCAGTGAATCGGTCCACGGGAGGCCTGGGGTCTGAGATTGGGTTTCCTAACTCTTGGGCCATGCTGTCCTATATGC
The DNA here is from genome assembly GCA_004363605.1 of Indri indri. Lineage (NCBI taxonomy): Eukaryota > Metazoa > Chordata > Mammalia > Primates > Indriidae > Indri > Indri indri. Next base: position 61,421 of record RJWJ010001128.1, read on the forward strand.
GTCGGTGTATGTGACTGCCAGGGACCCAGTGGACGCCCCCTGCCCTGGACTGACAAATATCATGACAGCCCGGAGGCCCCAAGGAGTCTGCTCCCCATGGAGACAGTGTAGCAACCCAGGGCAAAGCTCAAGGCCTGGAGGAGGTCAGGGACTCTTCCAGCCCGGCCCTGCCACCTACACACTGTGTGGCCTTAAAGGGTTGCCCATTCGGTTTTCTAATCTATGAAGTGGGGGTGCCAATATCCTTGGCCTGGCCTCTCCCCAGGGCTGCTCTGGCTGTGCTCAGAGGCTGAGAACCAGCTACTCCTTGCCCGCTGTGTGAGCCGTGCAAGCCCAGCTGATGTGTTCTCTCACCTAAGCCTCTAACAGCCATCTGCAACTCCATGTTATCAACGGAGAAGTGGAAGCAGGGGCAGTTAAGAAAAGTCCCTACAGCAAGGACACATCGGGCAGCATTTGCACTTGGCTCAGCCACTCCGCAGTCCTGCCTCTGGGTGGTGGAAGGAAAGGAGCCGGGGCCTGCTGCCATCTGTGGGGCAGCAGGGCTACATGAGGGGCCTCATACTCACTCCCTTAACCCCAGAGCACGCCTGCCAGATGACAGCGAGGAGTTCGGGTCAGTCCAGAAGAGGCTCCATGTGCCCCCAGCTTCAGCCAGCCTCCGACTCGTAGCCCAGCATCAGCCACTGGCCTCTCAGCACAGAGGACCCAGGCCTGGGCATCCAGCACCTCCCTCGCTGGCCCCATTTCCTTGTCTGTAAAATGATGTTGACAATCTCTTGCACAGAGGGTGGTGGTAAAATAATGACTCCCAGTGTCCATCGTGGCGCTGCCCTGCACTGGGAGAGGGCAGAAGCCCCAGAGAAGGTGGAAGACCCAAGAGCAGTGGGACTTACACCCCCTTTCCAGGTAGGACCCCAAGGAGGCAGCCAGACCTCAGGAGACAAAGGGTTGCACGGGACGTCTAAACAGCATCCCAGAGCTCCCTTTGCTTTCCCGGGGGGTGGGAGCTGCGGGATGATGACCATGGGCCCAGAGGGGGCTACAGGCCACAGAAGGGACCTTTGCCAGCCCCTCGGGCAATGGAGGGAGCCCTGAGCGCTCTAGAGCTAAGAAAAAGCCAGATCCACAGAGCCTCAGGACGGGCACTAAGGCAGCAGGCAGTGGGACGGCAGGAGTCAGGGGAAGATGACCAGGGGGCCCGGCACTGACCACAGCCATGGCGGGCAGCCCAGGCCCAATGCCAGGGTCCAGGAGCTCTACAAGAACCCACCCATAACAACATTTGCAGCCGGTGGGAGCGCAGAGGAGCAGAGCACCAAAAGAAAAGGCAAAAAAGGAAAATAAAAAGGCAAAATCAAAATTAGTAAGTTTAATTAAATATCTACAAGACAAGAGCTACATTGTCAAGTCGTAAACTGAACCCTTTAATGCAGAATGCAGGCAAATTTTAACACGTGTGCTGGGGCGTGGGATTCAGCCTCTGAAATTCAAAGTGCTGGGGGCTTGCCCAAGGACTTCAGATGTGCCATCCCCAAAACTTACATGCATTCCTCGGGAAAGGAGGGGTCCCCAAAGTAATGTGAGATTACTTTTCTGTCATCTGGGAGAACGGAGGAGCAAAAGAGAAGTTCAGGTCAGATACAGAAAAGTGAAGTCGTGTTCCTCACACGCTCCTCTGTAAATGGAGTTCCTGAGTCACTGAGCCGCCTGGCAACGCTGTCTTCACACTCTGTGTCTGCGGGCTGGGGGCGCTCACCCTACCCCTGAACACCCCTCACACGTCAGCACTGGGGTCACCAGCCTCCTGTTCTTTCACACCTCTGGAGTGGAGCTCTGCTGCCGCCTCTTCCTTTGGGCCCGAATGAGTCAACATGACTTTAAGGAGTGAAAGCAGAGAGCCGGGTTCAAGTCCAGCCCTGCCACTGCCTCACTGCGTGACCCTGGGCAGGTCCCATCTCCCCTCTGGCCAAGTCCCAGTCTCTCCGTCTGTGAAAGGGAATAATGGTGCCTACCAGGGCTGCTGTGCAGACCGCCGTGAGCAGTGCGTTTTAAAGACTGCACTGCCGTGGGGGGTTTGACTAACAAAACCAAAAGAAAAAGGGTCTGTGTTAAACTGTGTTGAACCCCAGAGCCGGGTTTCACAATCAGCCCTTCTGGGCTCTGTCTGGGGGAGGCGAGGTTTGATTTTTCCCCTGGTCCTCTTGCCCGGGCTCACCACCTCCTCCTGCCCCAGCCAGTGAAGAGAGGAAGCCGGGCAGGACTGGGGGAAGCAAGTTGGGGTGGGCAGGGGAGCTGGGCGGGCTTGGCTCCTGGAGGCCTGAGTCAGCGGGCGGGCAGGCAGGGCGGGCCGGTCCTCACATGCTTGGGGAGGAGATGGTGCAGGAATGTTCCTCCCGCCCAGGCCCTGGCCCTGCCCACTGCATCCTGGCTCCTGCGCCTGTGGACGCTGCAGCTCGGCTCTGGCTTAACAGACGGGCGGTATCTGGAGCTTTGTTGGATGGTTCATCCAGGGGCCTTCAGAGGCAGCCTGGCCCAGGGGATTGGCTCAGGACTGGGCAGGGCCAGGCCACAGAACCTGCTCAGAGCTCGGCTCTGGCCCCAGAGTACCCCCCGCCCTCTGGGTGGTGTGGTGTGGTGTGGTTGGCCACCACTGCTCATTGGGTCTCAGGTCCCATCTGTGCAATGGAGTTGAACTCGGACGTGTCCAATCATCCAGACAGCACACCCAGACCTCTCAGGGGGTGTGCCTGCATGTGTACTTGTGACTTGCCATACTCCCCGCTGGGGACACTCCTCCCAGGGCTGCTTATCTGCAAAGCTCTCCTCCTGGATCTCTGACGAGCTAGGCTGCGGGCCTTGGGAGATGGTGCAGGTGTGGTCTAGGCACGGCCAAGCATGTGACACTTTTGCTATGAACACGTGTGACTTTGTGTATATGCCTGAATGTGTCACTATGTAAGGCCACGATCGTGTACACAGGACTGTGGCGTGGCTGTGTATGACAAAGCAGCTGAAACTGATGCTGTGAATGGATGGTGACACGTGGAAGTGGCTAGCGTGGCCGTGCGTGTGTAGTAGTGGGTGGCAGGGTGGCCGGGGCGCAACTGCGCGAGCACACGAGCATGCAAGCGTGGCCTACACTCCTGTGAAACCGTGTGTGGCTGTGTCTCCGGGGTTGTCTCTGGGGTTCTGTGGGTGTGTGGACAACATGTAGCTCTGTCACCAGATGGGTGCTGGTGCTGAGCTGGGGCCGCTGGGCCACTGTCTCTCCCAGGCTGGCTCTGCTCCAGCCAGCGGCACAGCCATGGCACAGCAGTTCACAGCCCTCCCGTGTCCAGGGGGTGACGGGACGTAGGATCCGAGATCTGTCTCCATCCCCAGCACCCCCCTGTGGCCACAAAGCAGACTCCTTTTCCTGGGCTGGGCCAAGATTGAGGACCAGGGGTCCCCCACTCCCGGGTCCTGGTAGCTGCCCAGGGCAGAAAGAGAAGCCTTGTTTTCCACCTCCCTCTGAGCAAAGTGAGGGACGGAACTGGAGGCAGCTGGGCCCAGCTCAGTCTGAACATCTGCCCGGCAAGTGACGAGGCCAGCCAGCAGGCCCTGCCACCACCAAGATGTGCTCACACTGGGCCCCCAGTCCCTTCCTGAGAGGGGCTCAGCCAAACTCTCCTGACACCCAAACCTGCACAGAGATAGAAAGAAATGCAAGGGCAGAGAGGCGTGACATCCTCACGCCACTGCCCACCGCCCTGCCTGACACCTGCCCCAGCCCGGAAGCCTCAGAGTGCCCAGAGCAGGCCTGGCCCCATCCCAAGACTTCACTTTCCGATTCTTCTCCTAGATCCAAGCCCCCTGAGAAAAGTGTCAGACGGACTGCCTTACCCTGAGGCTGAGAGCCGTGGGAGGTGGCTCCCTCTCAAGCAAGGGACATAGGAGGGCAGCACTGTCCCCAGGGCAGGAAGCATGAGCAGGGGACTTTCCAGGCACTGTGGGCTAAGAGGGGCATTCCTGCGGCCCTGCCCAGACTGGCCTGGGAAGGAGCCCCCATCCTATGCTTGGAGCCGCCTCTGCAGAAGGCCTCATGGAGGCAGGAGCTGAGAAGAGGTTAAGGGTGAGAAGTTCCCAGATGGGATGGAGAATGAAGGAAGGAGGGAAGGGAGGAGGGTGGGGAAAATTCCTCAGAAAGTCCCAGATCTGACCTAATGTTGACCCTGAGCCAGGGGGACCCCTTCCAGAAGTTCCTCTGATGATGCTTTTCCCTGACCGGGGAGCCCTGCCCGCCACCTGCTGGCCCTTCCCCAGCTCCCTGCCACCAGCGCCTGGCCCCGGCCTGGCCAGAGCCCTCCCAGATGGGCTGGACCCTGCAGGCCTTTCCTCCACCACGTCCCATTGCCTCCAAAACAGAACCGTATCTCAGCCAGCACCCGTCTCTCTTCTGGGGATGAACAGACCCCTGTTTGTCCTGGCCAGGGCACCCCAAGGGCACAGCCAGGATCCTCTTCACTTTCCAATGGAGCACCACGGCACAGCTGCGCACCCAGGACAGCTTGGGGGAAAGACAGTTTCTGAGTCCCCCCAGTCCCCGTGCTCTGGACTAGGGCTTTCCAGGACATGGCTCCCAGGGGAGAGGAGCCACCCATCTATGAGACTGTCCTGGGCACAGCCTCCTGCCCCTTCCTCAAGAAAGCCTCAGTGCTCCATCACGGAGCCGCACAGCCCAAGCCCTGGGCAGCCCTTCCTCACTCAGAGATGAGGGCAGTGGGGCCCGGCATGGGAGTGCGGGCTCACGGCCACCGCCAGCTCCTACCAGGGGGTACCTCCCAGCAGCACAGCTGCCCCCAACTTTTGAGGCGCTGTGGTAAAATTTTTGCCCACCCTGATCTCAGAATCTGACCCAAAGACTCCCAGGAGTAATCAGGGTTCTATATTTCCCCCACCTCATCCCTTCCGGGATCCAAACAGAAAGAGTCATGCTGTTGTTACCTTAATTGTAAAAGGTTTATCAAGAAAAAAGAAAGAAAAAAAGAAAAAGATTCAAGCAGCAGCAGCCAGGAACAGACCATGACCTCCCAGTGGGCGGAGGGGTGGCACAAATCAGCCCCCCCAACACCCTGGCCTGGGAAGGGAGGAGGCAGGAACCCCCCGGGGACGTAAACATCGGTCTGGTCTGAGGCAGCACAGTCTGACCGGGAGTGGGGCGCACACCACAGCAAGGCTGGCTGCGGGCAGGTGGTCCTGGAATCCCTGGGACAAGTGGGTGAGCAGGCCCCGGCTTTCTCCTCCTGGGCTTCCCGCTATGCAACAGGAAGGATTTGGGGAAGATGGTGCCACGGAGGCCAAGGACCCCAGGAGCCCGAGGTCTGGGCCTGCTTGGAGTGTGAACTCAAACATATGGTGACTTTGGGGGAGTCTTCCCCAGGAAGGTGCCACCAGCACCTTGAGCCCAGGAGGGAGGGATGCGGCATGGTCCCCTAACCAAGGGAAGACGCGGGCCCAGCAGGGGCGGCAGTCAGAGGCCCGCGGGGGAGCTGGCCTGCAGCCCCTCCTACAGGGGACAGGGTGAAGCGGTGCCAGCACTGCAGGAGCAAGGAAGACCCTTCCCTCTGCCACGCAGGCCAGATCCCCACGGAGGGGGCACCAAACTTGCTCAGGAAAGGTGAGGAACAGAAGTGGGAGACGTTTTTGTGCCTCCATCCCTTTGCCAAGCTATTCCTCTCCCCTAAATGTCCTTCTCCCCATTTACTGTCTGGCAGGTCCTTGTCATTCTTCACAACACCGCTCAACACAACACCGCCTACTCTGTGGGGCCTTCCCTGCCCGGCAGGATGCTGCATTCCCTCCGAGCTCCCGGGACGCCCTGGCCGCACCGCACCGTCTGCCGTGCTGCGCTGCCTGTCTGCTTCTGTGTCTGACCCTCGCCTGAGGACTCCCCAAGGGCAGGCAGATCACAGCCCTGGCCGCCCAGGGTCTGACCCAGCGCCACAGCAGGCCTCGGTGTCTGCTGAAGCAACGGGGGTGGAGGCCGGGTGAGTAAGCACTGCAGGCTCTAGGGGAGGCTCAGCCCCTGGCCTGGCCTTCATTTACTGACCCACAGCCCAGGCCTTGGCCTGGAGGGTTCACGGCCCCGTCCTCACCCCCGCTGTGCCCCAACTCTAAGGGGCACCGATGGCTCCTTGAAACCTCCTTCTCCCAGGAGGGGGCCACAGGCTGTTTCCTCACCACCAGTGACTGCCCCCTCCGCTACTGCTGGTACAGGGAGATCGGGAGGTCGGGGTGCACTGTAGCAACCGGGCCTGGGGGCAGGGAGGGGCCAGACACACGTGGTCAGAGGTTGTCATACATGCGCAGGGTCTTCTCCAGCTGCTGGCCCACCCGCTGGTAGAAGAGGATCTGCTGGCGCAGGTAGCTCTGCATCATGTGCTTGAAGTCGAGCTCACGACGCTGGTGGAAGTGGTTCATCTCGGCCTGCAGGGCAAAGCCCACCACACGGCAGCGCCTGCGAATGCCGTCTGCCTCGTCCTGCACCATGCGGCCCTCGTCGCTCATGCGCTGGCTCTCCTTCACCTTGGCGAAGGCGCCTGGCCCAGGAGAGCGGAGGACAGCAGGTTAGGGCTCGGCTCTCCTCCACCCTCCTTGTGCCCCCCCGCCCCCAAGAGCAGACGACACCCTCATCAAGTCGATTCAGACCTCACTCCTGAACTCCAGACCCACACAGTCCAGCCGCCTGGGTGTCTGCCAGGAAGTTGCCCAGACCCTCACCCTCGGCACATCCTAAACCAGACACACCATCTTCCCTTCAAATCTGCAGCACCGCCAGCAGCCCACATCTGACCTGCTGGGCATGTTTATTTCCAGGACTGGGCTTTTCCTGTCCCTACCCACCAAGGGCCTCATCATCTCTCACACTAGCTCCTAACTCAGCTTAAACATCACCTCCTCCAGGAAGCCTTCCCTACACCCCACTGCATTAGGTACCTCCCGAAGCTCCCAGGTTCCCTGGGCTTCCCTCTATCACAGCTCTCACCACCTGTGATTTCTCTGACTGCCTCCCTCTGGACTGTGAAATTAATGAGGCCAGGGCCTGTCCTCATCCTGTGTCCCTAGTACCCGGAAAAAGGCCTGGTGCACAGCAGATCCTGATAGGTGTCAACCCCGTCTTCACTGTACTGCTGCAACAGTCCCCCAGGGCCTCCCCACCGTTGGAGTTTCTGAGTTCTCCGCAGTGCCCAAAAGGGTCCCCTAATCTGGGCACCTTCCCTGGCTCCCCACAGCCTGCAGATCAAGATCCATGTCCATCTGCCTGGCCAGGAGGCCCTCTGGGAGTTGGCCCCTGCATGCATTCCACACTGACCCCATGTTCGTCAAACTCACCCTGCTCTTTCCTGCCTTCCTACCTCTTCCCACTAGATCCCTACTCACAATTCGAGGCCCAATCAGGTGCCACTTCTACAGCAGAGCCTCCCGAGTTCACCCAGGCAGGACATCTCTCCCATCTCACCTCTCCCCTGGCTCCCACTCCCACCCCTCCCCATCAGTGCTGAATCTAAAATAGCACTTCGAAGGCCGCATGGTGTGTCTCCCCCTACAGACCCTGCTCCCTCCACACCCCAGCCCCCAGTGCCCTAGAGGAGGCTTTAGTAATAACCAGGTGACAGATGGGGGACGAAGAACCTGGGCAGGGGACCAAATTTGGAAAAATCTGAATGAATCAACAAGCAGTTGGTGAATGAATTTCAGTTCAGAATTGAAAGGCATTTGACTAATCTGCCTTTAAGCCCGTGGGGACAGTTGCTGGAAGAGGAGGCAGTGTGCCTGTGCCCAGCACTGGGTCCTGAGGGATACAGGGATCCACTGTGCCAAGAAGACTAGCAGCTGGGAGGTGGCGTGGAGGACAGCACACACCCGAGCACTTCAGAAGCACCCGCTGCACACAGACAGCGAGCTCCTGTCCATGCTCTCCACTTCTCCTCGAGGAGGGCTCTTGAGGGCCTTCTAGATGGTATTCTTTTTACTCTCACGCAAGTTGTCTGGTGTATTCAAAATGGATTTATTGAGCACTTACTATATGTACCAGGCCCAGGGCCCTGCATGCTAGAGATAACTCTGGATGTCTTTAGAAGGGGCAATACCCGTATTAGTTGGCAAGTGCATGGCTAACTGCTCACAGTAGCCTTTCGGGCAGAGAAACTCAAGATCAGAGTCTCCAGGGGCTGCACGCACAGCACCCAAAAGAAATGTGCAGTCCCTGGGTCCCAGCCAACTCCCAGTCCTTCTGCCACCTTCCCTGAACTGCCCCTACTCCGTCCCAACAGCCCAGTGCTGGGCAGCAGAAGGGGGATCACCCCAAGGCCCAGGATGGGACCCAGTAAGAAACTTCAGAGCTGGAGAGGCCTGAGAGGTCAGCTGTCCAGCCCGCACCCCCACCCCACTACCATACGGAGGAAGCTGAGGCCCTCGGGGGGCAGGGATTTGCCTAGGGGCCGCCAGCCTCCTTCTTGCCCCATGGGGGGATGCCTGGCCCTCCGTGGCTCAGGGTGGACACCACTTCTGCTGCAGTGACCCCATGTCAGGTTCTCCAGACATATGTGTGGGGCCCCCAGACAATGGACACAGGGATTCAAGAAGGCCCCAAGGGACAGGAAGGACCGTAAGAGGAAAGGTAGAACACAGCAGGACGAAGGAATCAAGTTAAACTTCAGCAAGAGGAACCTACCTGAGGGCGGAGACGCTGAGCTAGCCTGGATTCCACCGGCCTGAGAAAGTCGGGGTACAGTGGGGGTGGATCTATATACTCAAGGGTTTTTCCTGCCCATGACCTTGGAGGAATGAAAAGCCCCTTTTGTTGATGAGAAGACTGAGGCCCAAATAATAGGAACGAACCTATTGCAACTGCTGTATATCCACAGACAGGGCTGGGGACGGGGGGCAAATGCCACAGGGGTTGGAGAGAGGCGGAAGCCCCACCCTGCTCTCCGTCACATCTCCACCCTGTGACTCAGTTCTGGAGCCAGGACCAGCTAACGCTAACACACCCCACCCACCAGGCTGGGAGTCAGGGCTCAGGCCTGTCCAGCATCCCCCTGCATTCCACGTAGGACCCAACCTGAGAGCTGAGGACCCAAGGGAGGCTTCTGCCCCAGCAGTTCTGCAGGCTGGGTCCCAGGACGGGGGAAAGGAGGGTTGGAGCCTACTAGCTGCAGAGTCCTGGGTCTCAGGCATAGCCCCTAAGCTCCCAGCTCAATCTATCTTGCCCCTACCTCTTAGAGGTAGTTACCAGCCACCCCAGGTTTGGGGCAGAATGTCTGAGTCCCAGTCCCAGCTGTGTCCCCTCCAGCAAGCCACTGCTCTCACCTGGGCTACAGGTCTCCTAGCGTCAAATGGGACATGGTGCGCTAGATGTGATGCTATTGACAACTGCTCACAACAGTAGAGTGCTTTAGCATTTCCACTTCGGTAAAATGGGATGATACTAGCACCTGCCCTATGGTATAGTTGAGGCTTGACTGAACTTTGTATACAGCACCAAGGACCTCACCTGAGATAGCATGAGAGCTCAAGATGCTACGTGCTACGGTGTGCGAACTGCTTTTCTACCCCTGAGCTCACAGCAAGCACCAGCGGTGGTGGCTCATGGCAGTATTATTCCCTTTGTTTGTGGAAGCCTAGAAGGGGAGGTATAGGGAGGGTTAGATGATGGCTCAGAACCAACAGAGGCTGACCCACCTGTCCCCCAGGCAAGAGTCTGCTCCTACAAGGGCCACTTTGCCTTGGCCAAGCTGTGAGCCCAGAGGTGCTCCGTGGTCCTGGGCCTGCCTGCAGTCCACGGAGGATGCCAGTTGAGCAAGCACGGGCGCCAAGCCTTGCTCCTCCTCCTTCCCCTTCTGGCTTATCTGCCTCGGCTGTCCATCCCTTGGGGAGCCCCTGCCCCCAAATGTCTGCCACAGTGGAAACAGCCTGGGCTATGGAGTCAGACACACCAGGGCTCGGATTCCTGCCCTGGCGCACCGTCTCACCTCGCCGCACCTCATCTGACAATGGAGGCGATGACGACATCGACCTCGCAACTTGTATGAGCCTTAGGACCCAGCCCTGCCCTTGCTGGCTCTCGGGTGGGGACCATAGGTCCCGGCTGGCCCTGGACAGTTGCTTTCCCCTTGTTGCCCCATGATAACAACTGCTAGGGCCCCCTTTCACCCCTAAAACTGCACCAGTTTGGACAGCTAATTACAGGGTTACCCTTTTCTGAGGACACATCTACACTGGGCTCCAGGGCCTGCGCCAGTGGGCAGACCAGGCTGGGGGTCTCATCTCAGCTCCAGCCAGCCTCCGTGTCCCATTTTATTAACACAGAGACTCTCCCAAGGTCACCTCAGAGGCAAAGTCTGTCCAAATCCTGGTCTCCCAACTCCCCACCTGGGCCTCCGCTCTCCCTCCTCCCACCGTCTCCCCCGCACACTCGCCACCCGTTCAGATGTCCAGACGGGTGGACGGAATCCTGGGGACTCAGGATCCAGCTGTCCTGCTCCTTCCTCTGAGAATGGTTCCACTCACAGGGCCAGCTTGGGACCCCTCCCCCCAACCCCCGTGGGGCTGTGGTCCCCAAAGCAGCCCAGTTCTGTCTCAGCCACATTCCCAGCCCCTCCCAGTTTGCCCCGCACCACAGGCCTGGAGGGGCAGTGCAGAGCCCGGAACCCAGAGGAAGCCCCAAAGGGCCTGGCCTGCCGGGTGGGGTGTGCGGGGCGAGGGCAGGGACAGCCTCTGCTCAGGGCTGACTGCATCTCCACAGAGGCCAGCAGCCCCTGACTCCCAGAAACACCTGCAGTGGAAACCCAGAAACGGCCTCTCCCAGCTCCATCTCCCCGCCCCAGGGTCGGGAAGGCGGGGCTGAGCCTGGGAGTGCCGGGTGCCCTGGGAGTGGCATTGCCTTTATGCCCTCCGCCCTGCTCTGGCTGAGGGTCCCCAGCCACTGCACGGGGCAGCTGTGTCATCATTGTATCCCAGCCTCCTGCTGCCCACTCAGGAACAAGCCATTGAGGAGCTGGTTGAACCAGCTTTCCCACTTCCGCACAGGGAGACACCTGTCCCCGTGCACCCCCAGCCAGCCACTACCTCCCCTGCCCTCCCCTGGCCCAGAGCTCAGGTCTGAGGCACCACTCTGCTTCTGGGCCAGACCCTCCCCGGGAGTCCCCTCCCACCCCTCCTTGAAGGCCTGAGAACCCACTGGGACCCCTTCCCTTGCTTTGTAGATTAGAAAACTAAAGCCCGGAAAGGCAAAGTCCCTTCCCAGGAACACACAGCAAATTGGGGGCTCTGTCCCCTAAGCCAAGACTAGAGCTCAGGTTTGTGTTTCCTGGAACTGAAAGGAGGAAGGAGAAAGGTGGAGATGAGGACAAAAGGCGGGCAAGGGCAGAAAGAAAGGAAGAGGACGCGGAGAAAGTGCAGGGAGAAAGGAGCATGGGAGCTGGAGGAGTTCTAGAAGTCAACCTCCAAAGGATGTAGAGGAGGGCAGGGCCAGCTTGCCCTAGATGCTCCTGGGGGGGGAGGGGCACATTTGCTGTCCCCTGCACTCAGTCCAGAGGTCTGCCTCCTGCCCCACCCAGAGTAAAACTCCTCACCAAGCCAGGCCTGACCTCAGGGCCTAAGGGGCAGGGAGCCAGCCCCACGCCCTACAGACGTTCTTCCTGAGTTACCAAGCAGCCCCAGGGAAGACCACGCCTCTCTCCTGACATCTGCCCTCCTTGTAGTCCCCAGGACTCAGCCACCTGCTGGGTCAGCCCCTGACTCACTCCTCAGGCAAGAAGAGAAGCCAGGCTCAGGATGTGGGAGCTGGATGGGCCATGTGGCAGTGCCCTGGACCCCGGTTCCGCTCCCCTGGCCCAGCCCGGTGCCCCTGTGTGACCCGGGATGAGTCATTTCCCTGGCAGTTCCTTGACAGCCCCAGCAGTAACAGGCAAGGGCCCATCCTGTCCCTCCCCCATAGAGGGGTCATAAGAACTGAAAACACAGCTGGGCTTGGGAGGCGGCCAACATGGACATGTCCCTGGGGAGGTGGCAGGAGGACAGGACAGTCCCAGCTGGGTCACGGACTCACTGTGCAACACCCTTCTATGGACACCAGCTCCTTCATCTGCAAATGGGGACAGAGATCCTCCCACACAGACAGGGCGCTCACAGGGTACACAGCCATGCGCGCAGCCCTGGAGCTGCGATGGCGGGAGGTGAGCCCGTGAGGCGTGGAAGGTAGGCCCACATCCTGTGCTCCCCTCATCTGGGTCTAGGTCTGTGTCCACCATTACCCTGTGGGCTCCTCAAGGGCAAGGCCTGGGACCTGGTCATCTCTATGCTCCCAGACCCCAGCCTGACACCTTGAAGGGGCTCCACACACGACAGGTAAACGAGACAGAAACAGAGAAAGTGAATGAGCGGACAGGAAGGTAGACACCTTGCTCCATAAGGTCAGGAGCAAGGCCTGTCCACAACAATACCCCCGTACCTAGAACTGCACCTGCCACACAGCTGACACTCGACATGCTTGTTGAACGAATGACTGAGACAGAGACAAGATGAGCTGCTCCATTCTGCGACGCCACGCTCACATCCCCAGCACCCAGCAGAGAGCCAGACTCAGCCTGCCTGCGCTGGGTCTTACCTTTCTGCAGGTGGATGATGTCGGGGAAGTTGGAGAGCAGGCCCTGGTAGAGAGACAGCATGTCGAGCATCTGGAAGAGGTCGTTCTTGGGCTGCTCAGCGAACATCTCACCGACGGCTTCGTAGGTACGGCCCGTGTGAGAAATGGCGCTGTTGAGGGCCTCAGAGCTAAAGGGGGGGTCCATCTGGAAGGCGTGACTGACAGCCTGGAAGGCACTGCCAAGCTTCTGGAATTCCTTGCGGAAGCCCCCCACATGCTTACGTACCAGCTCTGATGCCACCGTGCTGAGCTGCAGGACACTGTCGTCCATCTTCTTGCTGAAGGCCTTGAAGGTGTCCACACGGTCCTCCACGTCCTGCAGGTCCTGGTGCTCCGTGGGGATCTGGAAGGTGAGCAGGAAGCTGGCACCCACCATCTCATCCTTCTCTGCCCGGCGTTTGCCCATCTTCCACTGCTTGTCGTCCAGGCAGCTGAGGAAATGCTGGAAGCCCTCATACTGGGACAGCACAGGGTGGCTGGTCATGTGGTCCATCCAGAGGATAAGCCTCCGCTTCCGCTTCTCAATGAAGTCCTCCTCGAAGCGGCCTGTAGCCTGCTTCTCAGGCAGGTGGGGCACCGAAATGACAGTGAACTTGTGTAGCAGGCGGTTATAGAGCCAGTCAAAGTGTTTGTAGCGCCGGTAGACCGGTGAGCCAGCATGGGTGGGTGTGAGCTTGTAAGAGATGTAGCTTTTGATGCCCTTGAACTTGGTCTGTTTGGTGGGATCCTCCACAGAGCAGGCAAATGGGTGGGGGTTGGCCTTCCACTGGGGGCCACGAGGGCCCATTTCAATGGAGTATGTCTCGGCGATCTTGGCCATCATGGGCACATCGCCCAGGATGAAGGCCTCCACTCCAGAGCGCACGAAGCATGAGAAACGGTTGAGGTTGCGCCCCACCACACTGCCTCGCTTGGCAGACGCCAGGCTGTCCTGCCGTTCCAGGGCTGGCTTGGGCCGGAAGGCCATGTGCTGGCTGGGGTAGGCACCAGGGTAGGAGAGGTTGAGTGGAGGGTGCCCGTTGGTGCCCAGCCCACCAGCCCGTGGCTCCTCCACCACTGTGCATCCATCATCCCAGTCATCCCAGTCATCATCATCATCCTCCTCGAAGCTGCCCTGGTTTGAGAGGAAACCACTGCCCCCACCACTCCTGGCCTGGCTGGCCACACTGGAGCTGTTATACAAGCTCACCTGGGTGCTCCGAGAGCCTGCAAGGCTGCCGGAGTAGTCAGCATGGTTGGCGCTGATGCCAGAATGGAGGATCTCCACATAGGAGGCAGGAAAGAGCCCTGTCTCGCCACGGCTGTTCTGGCCCTGCAGCCAGCCGTCCAGTGAGGTCTCACTAAAGATGACCAGGTCCTCATCCTGCTGGATGCTGATTTCCTCCTTGTTCTCACTGTGGAAGTCATAGAGGGCTCGGCCTTTCAGTGCCATAGCTGGTCTGCGTGGTAGAGAAAGATGGGAAGGAGTGGGTTCTGCCCAGACCAAGGAGGCTCACTGGGGTGTCCAAGAATGCACTAGCAACTCAATGCCTGTTATACAGCTCAGTCTCTCAGCTCCCAGCTTGGGGTCTCAGCACCCACAAATGCTGTCCAGCCTGCTCCTCTTCAAAGCAATGTCCATGTCCCAGAAACTGCCCTATCAGGTCTCTGGGCATATGGCTGTGAGCAGGCAGGGCTCACGTCTATAGTCTTCTTCCCTCCCTCTGCAGCCTGGCGGCGTCGGGGGAGTCTCTCTTTCCTCCCACTTTCAGAAGAACAGTCAAGTGACCTGGAGAAACCAGCTCTGCAAGGGCAAGAATTCGACACTTTCCACTGGAACAATGTTCTAAAATAGAAGAGAATCACCCGGAAACCACCATTCCAGAAACTCAGCAGGGCTCTGCCGTCCCTCTGGCTCCCAGCTCCTTTTGGCTGCTCTGGCTTTGGGAGGCTCTCACATTCCTCTGCAGATCTGCCCCTTCCTCCTTCCTCCTCCTCCTCCTAGGCCATTGGGTTTTCAAAAATCCAGAAAACCCAACAGGGGCAAGGAGAAAAGCAGCAGCCTCCTGAATCGAGTCCAAGGGTGGATGTGTCCGGCTTCACAACGAGCCAGGCCGGGAAAACAAGGACCGAGGCTTACACAACAGGCCGCCAACTCTTCGACCCCGGCTGCGCAGCCGGCCCCCCGCTGGCTCGGTCGCCCTCTCCCCGCCCCCAAGTGGCCAGCCCCCCACCTAGGAGGGAGGAGGGGGCGCGGCGAGGCGCTCGGTCGACTTCTGGCCACTCGCTCGCTGCCTGGTCTCTTTTGTTTGCTCAATTCCAATCCGAGTCGAAGGGCCCCCGTCCAAAGGTAACCCCAGCAGAAAGCAGTAACCCCGGACCCGGACTCACGACCCCCGCCCCTCGCGTGCACGCACACACTCAGCAGTAGTTTGCAGAGAAGCTCCTGCGAGCAGATGGCGCGGCCGCCCGCGCGTCCGTCCGTCCTCCGCGCCGTGCTGGGGGCCGGCCAGTGGGCCGCGGACTGCGCCCCCAGCCTGCCCTCGCCCGCACTCGCCGCCCGGGCGCCGCAGCGGGAAGCCAGCTCCAAAACAAAAAGGCGATCGGGAGGTGGCGTCCCGACGAAGGAGGGAGCAGCCGAAGGGGAGGTGAAGGGTGGAGAGAGGGAGGAAAAGCAGGCTGGGGAATTGGACAAACTCCGTCGCACTTCCGCGCGTCCCGGCTGGGCAGGAGCGGCCGGCTCCGCCCTCCCGAGGGCCTGGGGCGCCGGAGCGGGCCTCCGCCTCCTCCTCCGCGCTCCTTTCCGTCTGGCGGGCGCCTCGCTTGCTCGCGCCCAGTCGGGAGGCGAGAGAGAGGACACGGCCCGAGAGCACGGGGCCCCGAGAGGCTCCGGGACTGGTCCCTGGGACCGCCACCTCCCCTCCCCGAAGCCTGTCCGTCCCCGCCAGGAGACACCTCACGCCCCCAGGGGTTCGAGCGCCACGCGGGGGAGCTCGCCAGCCGCCGCTGCCTCGCTTCCTGGACTGCGCCACCCTCCTGCCTTTTCCGTGACGCAAGTGCAGTGAAACTCTCAAAGTTTGCAAAGCGCGGGGCTGCAAGCGGGGCGCCAGAGCCATGGACCGGCGTGGGGCGGGGTGCGTGGAGAGATGCGCCAGCCGCAGGGGAGCGCAGCGGTGGACGCCCCCTTCCCACCTTCTACCCCCGACTACTACTCCGCCGGGAGGGGGTCGTGGCGCGCCTCTGGGATCGTTCTGCGCAGCGGCAGTGCAGCCCGCGCGTCCCGGGAGTCTGTCCTGGGATACCAACCGCTGCAGGTCCCAGTCGCCTAGCCAGACAGCACCAGGAGCACCACTGCCCTTGGCGACTTCGTTCAGGGGGAAGGAATCCTACATGTGCAGCGACAAGGAACAAACCTAAGCACGACCCGGTTCGTGTTGCTTTGTGCAGCGGCGGGTTCTAGATGCTCTGTCCTCGTCAGCAACAGCAAGGAGAAAGAGGCGGCCCAGTAGATAGAGTTCCAGAAGAAGGGGGCGGGGCCTTGACCCTCGGTCAGCATATCTGGAACACTTTGGGCCCTGATTCTGCCAGGCACTGTGCTGGGCACTAAAAAGTATGGCACAATAAGGCAGGAGGGGCTCCTGCCCTGGGGGCTTACAGTTCACCTTCTTTAATCCATCTATTCTATCTTATTGTCAGTCATGCACTCAAGAAGCATTAACTGAGTACCTACTCTGTACCAGCCCCTGGAATACAAAGCCAAATAAGACATCCTTACCTTCCAGAAGCTCAGATGTGTTGTCACAACTAGACAGGTGACCTCTGCCCAGAGTGACCAGTGCCATGAAAAGTGCATGTGAGAGCACCTACCCCAGCCTGGGTGGAGCAAGGATCAAGGAAGCCTTCTTGGAAGAAGAGGTGCCTCAGGTGAGGCAAAGGCTTCAGTCCTCACCTCCTTTCCTAGCTATGTCCTGGAGCGTCGTCTACTCCCATTAGCTAGAACTCCCTTCCCCTCTCTCTCACTCTTCCCACTTGTTGCACATTAGCTGGCATGAGGTGGTGCTGCTAAAGGGGATTTGGCTGTTTCGAAGGGCATGGTTCCCACACCTCTGGCTCCAAAACCCAATTTCACTGGTGCAGTGAGTGGATCCCTGTGCAGGGATCTCCCTGTGCAGAGTTGGCATATGACCAGAACAAAGGCTTGTGTACAAACCCCAGAAGGCCAGGTATTAATCTGCACAGAGAAATAATTTTTGAATTTTTGCATTGATAGGTCAAGGCAGTTTGGGATGCTCCTTGGGAAGCCTAGTTACCAGATTAGCTCAGGGAGCCGGGAACCAGCCCCCAAGAGGGAAAGAAGTCATGGTATGACAAGTCTTTCAGCCAAGTCACCTTGAAATCTTGTTCCCTGCATAGGGGCAGCCTGGATTCCAAAGACAGTTCAGCCCAGTGTCTCCAAGATTAGAGCCAAGATATTTTTCCCCGGCTACTTTTAGGACCCTCCCTTTCCTGTTCACATATCCTTTCTCCAAACTGGGTTTAACAATAGCATCTACTTCCTTAGTGCTTGCTCAATGCTAGACACTTGTATACACTTTACCTTTATTAGCTCCCTTAAAACAACTGATGGGATTTCTACTCACCCAAGTAGAGTCCCAGTCCAGCCCCACCCCTGAGGGGTGCCCAGCCACCACCTTGACGGCCTTTAGCTGGTTTCCAAACACTTCAGTCACACACTTACAGACCACCCATCTTGGATTTACTCCATCTGTTCTGGGTGGGTTTTCTGTAACTCTCAGGAGCCACTCTTATTTCCAGGTTTTGTGGGGGGAGTCACTCTTCAGCCCCACAGAGATTTCCAAAAGCTATTATACATCTTCCCATTCCCTCCCCTCCAGCGACCCTTTTCAGGCTTACATGTAACAAAGTCCCACAGTTACTACTCTCAGGAAACTGCACTAACCTTTGTGATCTCCCTACACCCTGCCCATTCCTTTGAAAAGAGTCCCTTTATTAAATAAATTCTCATGTTATTCTCATTCTAACTGGGGTGTGTTCTCTCTTTCCTGTTGGGACCCCGATTCATACTTAGGAACATCATCCATCCCTCATTCAGGCATCCAGTATTCATCTTTTAGGAAATGAGTCAGCAGGGGAAAACCATGGGCACTAGTTTGCAGGCTGACCCTGCTCGTGGCAGCCTGGGAATCACACTGGACTATCACTGCAGGAATGCGGGTAAGAATGAGGGCCTGAGGTAGGGCAGGGGTAATGCGCTGGGGAGAAAAAAATCTGGGAGGGTTTTTGGAGGTAGAATAGACTGGAATGTCAACCAACAAGTTGTGGGTATTGAGGGAAATATCAACCCGCATGTTTAAAAAAATATTTTATCCACTCCACTTCCCCCACCAGCTACTGCCCCATTTCTCTGCTCACCTATGCAGCAAAATCCCTTGAAATAGCCATCTGCACTAGTTGCCTCCAATTTCTTTTTTTTTTTTTTCTTTTGAGACAGCGTCTAATTCTGTCACCCCAGCTAGAGTGCAGTGGCGTCATTATAGCTCACTGTAACCTCAAACTCCTGGGCTCAAGTGATCCTCTGAGTAGCTGGGACTACAGGTGCAGGCAACCACGCCTGGCTAATTTTTCTATTTTTTGTAGAGATGGGGGTCTCACTGTTGCTCAGGCTGGTCTCAAACTCCTGACCTTAAGTGGTCCTCCCACCTCGGCCTCCCAGAGTGCTAGGATTACAGGCGTGAACCACTGCACCCGGCCAGCCTCCAATTTCTTTCCTCCTTTTCTCTTCTTAAATCCCTCTAGCCAGACTTTCATGCCCACATTCCACTCACCTATTCTTGTCAAGGTCATCCATAACCTTGGTGTTGCTGGATCCTAATGGTTATTCTCAGTCCTCATCTTACTTTAACCTCTCAGTAACATTTGACCCGGTGATTGCTCCTTCCTCCTGGATGCACTTTCTTCACTCACATTGGAGAGACCATACAATCCTGGTTTTCCTTCTACCTCACTGGTTCATCCTCTTCTCTCCAATAATTCTTAACATTAGGATGACCACAGCGAAGTGATCCTCTTGTCTCTTTTATCTATACTCACTCCTTTGATGATCTCATCAAGCTTCATAGCTGCAAACACCATCTATAAGCCAGTAATGCCCTTTCTTTTCCCTCCAGCCCAGCTTTTTTTCAAATACTCAAGGGAGCCAGGCATGGTGGTTCATACCTATAATCCCAACACTTTGGGAGGTCAAGGTAGGAGGATCACTTGAGACCAGGAGTTCGAGACCAGCCTGGGCAATATCGGAAGACCCCATCTCTAAAAAAAATTTAAAAATTAGCTGGTAGTGACACACACCTGTAGACCTAGCTACTCAGAAGGCTGAGGTGGAAGGGGTAGCTTGAGCCCTGGAGTTTGAGATTACAGTTAGCTATGATCATGCCACTGTACTCCAGCCTGGGCAGCAAAGCAAGACCCTATCCCTATCTCTCAAAAAACCCAAACAAAAACAAGGAGAAAAAAACCCTCCAGAGATATATGAGTATCTTTTTCCCTTGGATGTCTAGTAGACATCTCCAACTCCACATGTCTAAAGTTGAATTTCTAATCTTGACCCCCAAATCTGTTCTACTTGCAGCTTTCCCCATCTCGGGTGATGGTGATTACATTCTTCCACGTTGTTTAGGCCAAAAACTGGAGTCATTCTTGACTCTTCTCATATCCTGGAATTCTCTCATCAGCATCTCACTACTGCTCTTCTGGTCCCAACGACCATCTTGGATCACTACAACAGCCTCTTCATGGGTTTCCATCCCTGTCTCCTTATGGTTTATTCTCAACATGGCAGTCAGAGTGATCCTTTCATTTATTTATTTATTTTGAGACAGAGTCTCACTCTGTCACCCAGGCTAGAGTGCCGTGGCGTCAGCCTAGCTCACAGCACCCTCAAACTCCTGGGCTCAAGCAATCCTCCTGCCTCAGCCTCCTGAGTAGCTGGGACTACAGGCATGTGCCACCATGCCCAGCTAATTTTTTCTCTCTATATTTTTTAGTTGTCCAGCTAATTTCTTTCTGTTTTTTTAGTGGAGATGGGGTCTTGCTCTTGCTTAGGCTGGTCTCTAACTCCTGAGCTCAAGAGATCCTCCTGCCTAGGCCTCCCAGAGTGCTAGGATTACAGGCGTGAGCCACCGCCCCGGCCCAGAGTGATCCTTTCAAAATGTAAGTTAGGTTTCAATCCTCTGCTCTAAACTCTGCGGTGTCCCCATCTCACTCAACATAAAAGCCGAAGTCCTTACAAGGGCCTGCAATCGTATTATCTGATCCCCCTTTAATCTCTTCCTCTCCTCCTTGCCCACTCTGCTCCTGCCAAGACGGCTTTCTTGCTCCTCTTCTGACATGCCAGGCACATTCCTGTCTTAAGGCATTTGTACTGTTTCCTCTTCCTGAACTGCTCTTCCTCTGGATTTCCGAATGGCTTAACCCTAAGCAGTATATCACCTTCTCGACAAGACCTGCCCTTTGTAAAATGAGTCCGTCCTCACCCCAAGTCTTATTTCCTATATTCTCCTCAGTTTTCTTTCACAGCACTTATCACCTGCTAACAAATATAACTTATTTATTATGTTTATTGTCTAGGAAGAAGGAAATTATCCAACAGTCCTGCTGCAGACAAATCGAGCAAGGGCTGAGGAAGGCAGTGGGGCTGCGGAAAAACGAGGGGTACAGAGGAAGTGCAAACAGGGAAAAGATACTTGCAACATTTATAGTTGGTTAAGGATTAATATCCAGAATACATAAAAGACACCTTTAAACCAATGTTTAAATGGTTAAGAAAGCA
Organism: Indri indri; assembly: GCA_004363605.1. Taxonomy (NCBI): domain Eukaryota; kingdom Metazoa; phylum Chordata; class Mammalia; order Primates; family Indriidae; genus Indri; species Indri indri. The sequence goes on from RJWJ010001128.1 coordinate 81,940, forward strand.
AACTACCTGCATTAGTTTTTTATTACAGCTGTAACAAATTACCACAAACTTAGTAGCTTAAAACAACAAAATTTATCGCCTTACAGTACTGGAGACAGGAAGTCCAAAATGGGTCTCACTGGTTTAAAACCAAAGTGTCAGCAGGGATATGTTCCTTCTCTAGAGAAGAATCCTTTTCCAGCTTCCTAGAGGCTGCCCCTACTCCCTGGATTTTGAACCCCTTTCATCTTCAAAGTCAGCAATTGCATCACTCGGACTTGTGCTTACATCATCACATCTCTGACTCTTCTATCTCCCTCATTCACTTATAAGGACTCTTGTGATTATAGGGGACCCACCATGATAATCTCCCCAACTCGAGATCCCTTTTTTTTTTTTTTGAGAGAGAGTCTCACTGTGTTGCCCGGGCTAGAGAGCCGTGGTGTCATCCTAGCTCACAGCAACCTCAAACTCCTGGGCTCAAGCGATCCTCCTGCCTCAGCCTCCCAAGTGGCTGGGACTACAGGCATGCGCCACCATGCCCGGCTAATTTTTTCTATATATTTTTAGTTGTCCAATTAATTTCTTTCTATTTTTAGTAGGGACGGGGTCTCGCTCTTGCTCAGGCTGGTGTCAAACTCCTGAGCTCAAACAATCCACCCGCCTTGGCCTCCCAGAGAGCTAGGATTACAGGCGTGAGCCACCGTGCCCGCCAGGCCATCAAGATCCTTAATCACACCTGCAAAGGACCTCCTGCAAAGGACCTGCAAAGTCCTTTTGACACATAAGGTAACACAGCCACAAGTTCTGGGTGAACATCTTTGGGAGGCCATTATTCCACTTACCACACAATACAAAAGAAAAACAGACAAAAGCAGCACTTCATGGAGGAGGAAATACATACAAAATTCATATTCATCAGGGAATACGCAAATTTAAATCACAATGAAATACCATCACATACTCATCAGATTGGCAAAAATGTTTTAAACTAACAACCAGGCATTGGTGGGAATGAAGAGCAAAGGGAACTCTCATGCACTGCCAAAGGAGTATAAATTGGTATACAACCCTTTTGGAAAACAATTTGGCAAGGTTGAACATGCATATATTTTAAAACTCAGTAATTCTACTCCAGGAAGTACACTATAAACTATTTGCCTATGTGCAACAGGAGACATGTACAAGATTTTTAATGGCAGTGCTGGTAAAAATATTCCTTCCAAAAAATACAAGAGGAAAATGGATTAATAGTCAAACAATGGAATATTATGCAATAGGAAAAAAGCTGCAATCACATCCACATGTAACAAACGCCATACAGTGTGGTGTCTTCTATGCGACATTTCTCAGAGTGTTGTCACTGCATACAAGCTTCAGTGTGTACACAGATTACCTGAGAATCTTGTTAAAATGCAGATTCTGATTCTGTAGGTCAGGAATGGGGCTTGAGATTCTGTATTTTCTTTCTTCCTTCCTTCCTTTCTCTTTCTTTTTTTTTCTGAGACAGAGTCTTGCTCTGTTGCCTGGCTAGACTGCAGAGCCGTCAGCCTAGCTCACAGTAATCTCAAACTCCTGGGCTCAAGCGATCCTCCTGCCTCAGTCTCCCGAGTAGCTGGGACTACAGGCGTGCGCCACCATGCCCCGCTAATTTTTTTTATTTTTAGTAGAGACAGGGTCTCCCTCTTGCTGAGGCTGGTCTCCAACTCCTGAGCTCAAGTGATCCTCCCGCCTCGGCCTCCCAGAGTGCTAGGATTACAGGCATGAGCCACTATGCCCAGCCAAAATTATTTCTTTAAGAAATAAGCACAAAATTCAAGAGAGGAGAGACCTTTACTTCTGGGAGGAGAGAATGGTTGGTATAGGTCCTGGTGATGTTTTCTTAAACCAACTGTTAGGTTCATGAGTATTCATTATACTTTAAAACTTACATATACTTTTCTTCAGGTTTCGAATATACTTTAAAAGGCAATGGAAAGCATACGAAATACAACAAAATCACCAGTTAAGAAGCTAGGTGGCGTCAAAGGTCTGGGCAAAAAGGCGTTAGGCCCGCAGCGTTACACTCAGAAGCAAACAGATGTAACTAGCCGAAACCGCGTTAAATTTGTTAACTCAATACTTGGTGACCAGAAATCCACCACGTCAGGCTAATTCGTCTGAGCCCAGACTGATGGGTTAGGACTTGCATTAACAGCCTAAGTTTCTCAAACTAGCCGGGTTTTATGAATCAACTGACTCTCTTGTTAACACAGATTTCCAGACAGCTACACTGTAGATCCCGATTCTGTGCGTCTGGGAAGAGGCCTAGCAATCAGCATTTCACGGGTTCGGTGCCGCCCAGTGCTACTCGGCAAAGAGAAACCCCTCCGCCCGTCTGGCAAAGGACCTGACGCTGGCGGGCGTCGGGAACTTCTTGGTCAGCCCGGGACGCCGGCTCCGGGAAGCACCCCACGGGGTGGTAGGAACCCAATCAAACAAGCCTGTGGTCACCCCTCTTCCCCGGAACTGGCCTCAGCTCTTGCGGGGAGACAGTCCTGAAAGTCCACAAACAGCCCGAGACTAAGAGGAAACTATTACCACACTACAGGATGCGCTCTTAGCTACTAAAAACCGCGAGAAGCCACCGCCGGCCCCGCCCCCCCGCCTTTCTCTCGTGCTTCTTCCCTCTCCCTAGGTGAACCGGAAGAGAAGACACGAGAGATACAGACGCGGGAGCGTGGTCCCACTCTGACCAATGGAAAATGAGGGCGTGGCTCTGAGCCTTTCTTTCATTGGCCCAGGGTCCCAAGGCGCCCTGCCCGGGCGCGCCGCCGCGGAAGTCGCTTGGGCGCCTGAACGCGCTCTGAGGTTTAGGTCCGGCCACTCGGCTGCCGCCATCATGGTACGGAAGCTTAAGTTCCATGAGCAGAAGCTGTTGAAGCAGGTGGACTTCCTGAACTGGGAGGTCACCGACCACAACCTGCACGAGCTGCGAGTCCTGCGGCGCTATCGGCTGCAGCGGCGCGAGGACTACACGCGCTACAACCAGCTGAGCCGTGCGGTGCGCGAGCTGGCGCGGCGCCTGCGCGACCTGCCCGAGCGCGACCCGTTCCGCGTGCGCGCCTCGGCCGCGCTGCTGGACAAGCTGTATGCTCTCGGCCTGGTGCCCACGCGCGGCTCGCTGGAGCTCTGCAACTTCGTCACGGCCTCGTCCTTCTGCCGCCGCCGCCTGCCTACTGTGCTCCTCAAGCTGCGCATGGCGCAGCATCTCCAGGCTGCCGTGGCCTTCGTGGAGCAAGGCCACGTGCGCGTGGGCCCCGACGTGGTGACTGACCCCGCCTTCCTTGTCACGCGCAGCATGGAGGACTTTGTCACTTGGGTCGACTCTTCCAAGATCAAGCGGCATGTGCTGGAATACAATGAAGAGCGTGATGATTTCGATCTGGAAGCCTAGCTGGTCTCCCTTTCCACGGCTGCTGTTTACAGATGGGAACACCGAGGCCTGATGCTGGAGATTCTGGGAGGGTGTCAGCTGGTCGTAGGTTTTTACTAACTTGGGTCGTCAACTGCAGGCCATGCAACAGAGCCAAGGCAGGTGCGTCCGTGTTTCCCGGAAAATTCTCTTAGAACTTGGGACTATGACTGTGCCTTGGGAAACACTGCCCTGGGTAATTGTTAACTTCTTGTGCCCGAAACATTGTAATGTGAAAGCAAGAACTACTCCCGCCCCCCCCCCCCCCCCCCCCCCCCCCCCCCCCCCGTTTCCCTTTATCATCTTGTAGCAGGACTGGTTCAATTTATTTAACTCGAATTCTTCTGGCCGTGATGAAGCTGTGTCCAGATAGAGAGTTTGGGCTCAAGTTTTCGTTAAATGGGTGAGATTTCAGTGTTCGGAGTCTCCTCCCTCGTTTAAAGGAATGCTTTCCTAAAGCCAATAAATGGCCCAACTGCTTGTAAGTGCAACTTCTCTGTGTGGTTTTTTTACATAAGGTCATATCTATACTTCTCCTTCCAGAACCCAAGGAAGAGGAATAGTGTCAGTCATCAGTGGGTGAGGTCTGCAACAGGGGCTGCATGTGGAGGATGCAGGATGTTCTACAGGACTGGGCAAATTTGTCACTGTACCAATCCCTTCCTTGGAATGAGTATTTTGGCAGAGTTTTTCCCCACAGGACTTCCTGTTGATATTCTAGCCCCAGGAAATACCATATTAGAGGGCCGAAGTGTTTTCTTGCCTAAGGAAATAATCACTCTGTAGCTTGGCCATCTGGCGGTTAGAAGTGGCCCAGGAGGTTTCTGGAAACTTAGATATTCTTAGGCGTGATGGAGAACTAGAATTAGACTACCAAGTTTTACCCAAGATTTCTAAAAAGAGAATAAATAGAATGCTGAGATCAGAGGATTGGCTTTTAGATGTGCCTTCTCTTCCCTGCTTTTGGCAAAGAAATGATATAGGGAAGATAACATGGGATGATGATAATAGCACATGCTTCTATATGTCAGGTTCCGTTTTAAGTGCATTACACGTATTAACCCTTTTAAACTTCCTGGCAATTCTAAGAAGTGGAGAATCCAATTCACCACTATTCAGATGAGGGAGCTGAGGCAGAGACGGGTCAAATTACCCAAGATTGCATAGCCACTAAGTGGTGTACTGGGATCATGCTCCATTTTAACAGACTGTCAATGTCAGCACAACCAGCCTTCGGCAGTGTGCCAGAGTTTAGAGTCTCTGAACTTGAGTTTACAAGCCAGCAGAGAAAAGCAGCAACACTAGGCAATGTGATTGGTCTTGACAGGATGCTATAAAGGTTTGAGCAGGGAGCAAACATTGAATTGGGAAGCATTTAGGGAAAAGATATTCAAGGTAAGAGGGGAGCTAACATCATGGCCCTGCCTGTGCTAAGGTGCCATTTACTCTTCCCAACAGCTCTGCAAGGTAGATGGTGTTATCCATAACTTTTCACTTTGGGAAACAATCAGAACAAGAACTTGTCTGACAAAGGGTGCAATGCGCACCCTCCGAGAGATGGACACGCTTGGGACTGGGACTTGGGGGGAAGGGGGGGCAAGGGCAACATACGTAACCTAAACATCTGTACCCCTATAAACAACAAACAATAAAAAAAAAAAAAAAGAACTTGTCTGAGGCTGAGGTTCAGATCCAGGCTCATGTGACTCCAAAGATCATGTTCTTTTCAGTGCTATCTCTTTAGAGGTGGCAGGAGAGAGAATCCCACTCCCCAGCTCTGGTGGCACAGTGTCAGCTCATTTGGAAATGCATCCTCAGGGCTCCCAGGATTTTAGATCTCATAGAGGGAGAGTAAGGTGACTCTGCAAGGCAAGACCCACTGGCCCACCTCCTGTGGCCCTACAGCTCCCACCAGACCCCACAAGGCATGGCAGATAGATCAGCCCCTTTGGAGTAGTTGGAACCTGTGCCCATGGCCCAAGTAGATACAACTTCAAAATTTCTCTTGAAGGAAACTGGGTTTAGGAACTTAGGAGTAAAATGTAAGATTCTTTAGAATAAAGTCTTCTTTCTCCCTTTTTGGAGGAGATGTGAAAGAAATGACTTTCCAGGGCTGGGCACAGTGGCTCACATCTGTAATCCAAGCACTTCGGGAGGCTGAGGTGGGAGGATCACTTGAGGCCAGGAGTTCAAGACCAGCCTGAGCAACAGTGAGACCCCTGTCTCTTAAAAAAAAATAGAAAAATTAGCTGAGCATGGTGGCACACGCCTGTAGTCCCAACTACTTGGGAGGCTGAGGCAGGAGGATCACTCAAGCCCAGGAGTTTGAAGTTGCAGTGAGCTATGATAACGCCACAGCATTCTAGCCTGGGAGACAGAGCAAGACCCTGTCACAAAAAAAAAGGTGGGGGGAGGGGAGAAAAAGGTTGACACAAAACTGGCTCCCCTGAAAAAGAAGATAGCACAAAAAGCTCAGTGAGCCAAGAATCATTTCTTCCCCAAATCTAATGAGTCAAAGGTTGGCTTTCCTAAGCCTCTAGAAGCCTGTTGTACCATCCTAACTTAGGCCAGCTTCCTTGAAGGGTTCAAGTGTATAGATAATTGGAGCAAAAGTTTCATGGAACTGTGCGATGCCTTCCAGTGTTTCTATTTCTTTTAAATGTTATTATTTCTTACGCTGGCCAAAATCATTTCACAATCCGCTAATGTGTCAAAACCTTTTGTTGAAAGTTGAAAAAGCGCCCTTCAGGACACTTCAGCCTTTTTAACAAACTAATTGGCATTTTAACTTGGAATATTTAAGAAATTGCTGTTTCTAGCTGTTGAGTCAGAGCTTTGGCTCCATCTTCTATTAGCTATTTGATCTCAAACAAGCTACCTCCCACCTCAGGGCCTATTTGCTCATCTGTGATTGGGGATAATAATGTGGAGATTAAATGAGATAACACATACACACAATACTTGGCAGTATATTTTAACTCAGAAAATAAAAAATGTTTATCAAAAGGAAAAACAAACCAACTCTTGTGAGATCAGTGCTCCTGTGTAAGCATGCTTTGGGAAGTGGGGATCCGATGCTGGGGCCCCAACTCCTCGGCATGGCATCCCAAGGCCTCTTGGATCCCGCCTAACTCCACGCCCGCACATCCCTCCATCTCCAGCCTGGGCTGTCTGTGCTTTGTCATCGGGCAAACATCAGCCCTGGCATTGCCTCCCCCTTCTGTGAAATGTTTCTTGCTCTCTGCAAGAGGGCATTCTGTATATACCACCTTTATAGAACAGCCTTGTGGGTCTGTGACTATGCAGCACTCCCAGTGCTACAAGTTCCTCCAGGGCTGGGGGCTGGAGGTCTCACCTGGCTCATCTTGTCACTTGCAGGGTGACTGGTTCATGTATTCATTCATTCACCTAGCGTTTGTGGAGTGCTTGCTATGTGCCTGGTGCTTGACACAGCCGTGAGCAAAACAGACGTGGTTCCTGGCCTCTTGTATCTTACAGTGAAGAAAGCCAGAGACTTTAAAAAATAGAAATATAAATTATGATAAATGCTATGAAAGGAAAAAGCAGAGTGGTATAAGTACAGGGAATCTGTTGTAGCTGAGAAAGTGACATTTGAATCCGGCAGATTTACTACGTGAAGCGATTCAGAGGTCACGAAAACCGCCTGGTGAAAGTGAAATTTAAGACCTGAAGGGTAAACAAGAATCAGGCAGAAAGGAGGAGGAAAAACACACCAGGCAGAAAGGACAAAATGTGCACGAGCTCTGAGGTGGGAAAGATGTGTATGTTCTAGAAACTGAGAGGCGGCCAGTGTGGCTGGAGCACAGTGAGGAGGGGTAAATGGTCAAGGCAAATAACCGCACATCCTATAGGCCTGGCAAGGACTTTAGTTTTATTCTCATTGCAGGGCACCGGCACTCAGGGTTTTTAAGTGTCAGAGTGACTCAACAAGACCAATATGCTTCAAGGACCACTTCGACTATCGGGTGCAGACAGTTTGATGTAGACCCCCCTGCCTGGCTACGTGGGGCACAATGAGAAGGCTTTGAGTCTTCCGGGGGAGATTTGCTGGCTTGGATCAGGCTGGTGGGGTGGAGAAAGGTGCTTGGATGGCGGGCCGTTTGGTGGCTGTAATGGATGCTCTCGGTACCCCAGCCAAATCCGCTTTAGCTGGGCGGGATGCTATGAGTTTAGGCTGCCCCCTTCTCTAGAAAACTGCCTCCGCCGGCTTGAGCCTCCTCGACCAAGAGATTACACGCGTCGGCACCACCACCGCTGCCACTCACACGCAGCCACTGGCCGACCACGGAAGGAGCAAAAGGCCCAGCCCGGGCCCCAAGGCAGGGGCGACCCTGCGGCACAGACGGTGGAGCCCAGCCTAGACCTTACATGAGACCACATTCTTGCTCTGTTCTTTGCTCTTTCCTATCCTGCTTCCACTGCCCCTTTGGAGATTTTTCCTGAAGATAAATAGAAGATAATCCAGATATTTCCTGGATAGATAGAAAGTACTGAAGTCCCTGCCTCGGGCTCTATTTCTAGGGAATCCAACCTCAGGCAAACTGAGGGGTGGCAGGACTGGTAGCGAATGAGATGTGAGGGCTGAGGCGGGCAACAAGCGCGTCGCCTCTCCCACTGTCCGGTTGCGCAAGACGTAGCACCTGCTTAACAAAAGTAAAGGTGCCCACAGCGCTACCACAAAGCCCTTTAATAAGGCTATGTGGCCGGAGGGACCCTTGAGCAGGCCCCCATTGTCTAATGAGGTTGAACTGACTCTGGCTGGGTCTGGAGAATTTTGGAAGCACTGCAGGAGAACGATGTGATTCAGTATTAACTGGCTACAGCTGCTGGCTGAAGGCATTGACTCTGAGGTCTGCTGTCTTTGTTGAAAGGGAGGATTAGTAAGTGTCAGACTTGGGACCAACCTGAGACTCTCATTCGTGTGCAAACAGACGGGGAAAAAAATAAAATGTTCTCACTTTGTCATCCAACATTCTTTAATTTCATATTTCTGCACCAGCTAAATTATCCATTCTCATCCTTAGGGAAGTAAGCACTGGCCTACCAGAACCAGCCTGGAATTAGGTACTGGTCTGTTCAAGGAGAGGTGCTGAGAAACCAGCAGAGACTCCAGAGCAAAAGTGAGCTGAGGAGAAAGGGAACTGCAGAAAGAAACCACGTGTGGTTGGTGGCTGTGGTGGCTCTTTCCTGGTCCTGGCTGGAGGACAGTTTCTGTGCGTGTCTTTCATCAGGATGCGCAGCTGACCTGCTGTTTCTGAGGAGGAAACCGAGCCTGGACCTGAAGTCTGTGAGCACACAGCCCATCTGTCAACTCTGGTTGGGGCACGAGGCATGGTGTTGGCCTTCCCTGCCCAGCTCGAGTCCCTATCCGGCTCTCTCCCAGCTCATATCCCACTCCTCTCTCTGCTGTTCCACCTGGGGCCTCAGGCCTAGCTATGGTCCCATCTCTTCCAGATCTTCTTGCCTGCCGCAGCCTCTGAGCTCTTAGAGGCCGCCCTGTTACCTGCACTCACTCTGGCCTGGTGGCATTCTTACCTTCAGTTACTGATGACTGCCCCAGTTCTAAATCCTAGTGGCTGAGACTCACCAGTGGGGCTAGATTCTGAAAGAGCCCCACAGATGGCTGCGATGAGCAGGCAGGGTGGGAATCACCGCCTTAGTTGTGGGTACTCACTGGGTCATCCCAGGCAGATTGTTTTAGCCTCCTGCAGTCTCCCATTGCCCCTGATCACCAAGTACAGACTGGGTGGGTAGGATGCCTTTTAAGAAAGGCCAAGGATGGGAAGCGGGGAGAGGAACTGACGTTTATGTGCCAGGCTCTGGACTACATGTTTTACATTTACTTATTTATTTATTTTTTTTGAGACAGGGTCTTGCTCTATTGCGTGGGCTAGAGTGAAGTGGCATCAACATAGGTCACTGCAACCTCAGACTCCTGGGCTCAAGCGATCCTCCTGCCTCAGCCTCCCAAGTAGCTGGTACTACAGGGGTACCACAACGCCTGGCTAATTTTTCTATTTTTTTGTAGGGACAGGGTCTTGCTCTGTTCAGTCTGGTCTCCCATTCCTGGCCTCAAGCAATCCTCCTGCCTGGGCCTCTAAAAGTGCTAAGATTATAGGTGTGAGCCACCACACCTGGCCCATGTTTTATATTTATTATCTCATCTAGTCCTTAGAACAGGAAAGGATTATCATCCCCATTTTATAGATGTAGAGACTGATGCCCAAGCACTTAGCACACTCCCCTGTACTTGGTTAGTTTCACAGTGTGTTTCACGGTAAGCAGGGCTGTGCAAACCCACTCCCAAAGGCCAGGGAAGCTGAGAGGCCAAAGAAAGAGGTTGACAAATCCATTTCCTCAGAAAGAAACATTTAATAGGGACTTACAAACAGAAGCCATGTCTCGGGCAGCCACAAGACAGTGGATCCCTATGCTGTTAGCCACCAAACCCAGGGCTTATATACCACAGGGAAAGGGCATAGGTGCTTCAGAAGGAATGTGTAGGAATTTGCCTAAGGGCAGGATTTATGGTAAGTACGAATTTTCGATAACATCAAGGTGGTTTTTATGTGCTAACAGTAAATAAATTAGAAATCTTAGAGGCATTCCCAGAACCAGCAGTCAACATAGCGGATTAGCATCCAAGATGGGGTTGCTCTAGCCTCGACAATCTGTCTGTGTCTTCTGCCTTCCCTTGAGGGTAGAAGCCAAGCCCATTCTCCACAGTCTGGAAGTTTTGGGTATAAAGCAAGTATAGATTTAATATTTGTTCACCAAATGAGAAAACATCCTTTACTCATCCCTACTGCACAGCCTCCTGCTCTGACTGCAGTAACACTTTTGAGGACCAATGTTCTCTCCAGACTGTTAGCTTTTTTAGAGCAGGGAAGGTCCGAGTCATCTCTCTGTCCCTAGTATCCAGCCAAGGGGCTGGTGCCTGAGGTGCATGATAAATACGTATCTAAGGAAAGAAGAAAAGGAGGGAAGGACTGGGGGAGGGAAGGAATGTACAAGTCGAGCTGTAGTTCATTCCTTTCTGTGTATAAATGTTCTCTATCCTTGAGATATAGAAAACCCAACTGTGACGCTTCAGGCCACAAGCAAATTTAAAATAGATACGTGATCACTCACCTAGCTAATGATGGCTACCCTGACTGAGAGCTTACTATGCACCAGGCTTTGTGCTATCTCATGTAGTCCTCACAGCAACCCTATGGGTACTATTACTGTGGTCATTTTACAGATGACAAAACTGAAGCTCAGAGATAGTATCTTACCTGGGTCACGGAATTATTCAGTGACGGAGGCGGGTTTGTACCTACATTCCTCTGGGTCCAATTCCCACACTTTTAGCCATGTGGTTACACCAGGACTGAACCTATGGCTTAGAGCAGTGGTTCTCAAACTTGACCGTGTATCAGAATCATGGGGAAGACTTGTGAAAAGAGATGCTATGTCTGGGCGCAGTGGCTCACGCCTGTAATCCTAGCACTCTGGGAGGATCGCTTGAAGTCAGGAGTTCAAGACCAGCCTGAGAAAAAGCGAAACCCTATCTCTACTAAAAATAGAAAAATTAGCCAGGCATGGTGGCACATGCCTGTAGTCCCAGCTACTCGGAGGCTGAGGCAGGAGGATCACTTGAGCCCAGGAGTTTGAGGTTACAGTGAGCTGTGATGACACCACTGCACTCTAGCCAGGGTCACAGAGTGAGACCTTGTCTCAAACAAACAAACACAAAAAAGGTGAAATAACAAACCCAGCCCACAGGGCCAGCAGGTAGCTGAGCCTAGATTTGGACCCAGGCCATCTAGCTCCAGAGCCCAAGAGCTTAACCCTTAACCACCCTTATGATTCTTGCCAGTCAGAGCTGGGCCTCAGGGACCTTGGGCCACTGGGGCTGGAGAGGGGAAGAGGTATGGCGCCCTGGAGTTTCAGTGTCCCCCAGGGTTGCAGTTTCTGCATCCTGGCTCACGTGATCCCCTGTCAAGTGTGCTTCGCCCTCCTGGCATCCTTGGCCTCTTTGCTTTCCTACAGGCTGTCTCCAAGTGGGCAGTGGAAGCGCAGGTCCTCGAGACGGCTGACTTAGCCTTGGCCTTTAACGACATTGATTTACACAGAGAGACAGTTCCTTTTGCTATTTTCTTTCAGTTCTACCTCAAGGGGAAAGTCTTGGCTGGGGACTAGACTAGAACACATGTGTAATTCTTGCTAATTCTCCCCCTTTAAGAGCAATAAGCCCTCCCAGTTTCATGTCCCGGCTGCATCTTAAATCCAGCCACTGCTATCACGTCCACGGCCACAGGAGCGGGAGAAGCTGTCAAGGAGCTGGTGTGAGCTCTCCGAAGCTCGAATCCCACTATCTCATAACTCTTTAAAAACTCTCATCTGCAACGCAGGTAAATCCAAACCCCCAGCATAGCCTGCAGGCCCTTGCCTGCCTCTGTGCCCTTGCCTCCACTCCCCTCCTCTGTCTCTGTCCTGGCCTTCGTCTCCCCTCACACACTGTGCCTTCTACTAGAAAGGCTTGGTCCCTCTGTCCTCCAGGCTGGCTCCTTCTGGCCATTCATGCCTGCACTCAAATGTCACTTCCTCGTAGAGGAATTCCCTGAATGCCCCAGGCCCAGCAGCCCCCATACTCTTTCCCTTCCCAGCCACCTGAGCTCCTTGGCATCCATCTCCACGCAGTTACAGTATTCACTGTGTGTCTTTCCTACCAGTGGGCTGTAGGCTCCTGGAGGGCACGGACCGTGTCAGTCTTGGCCATTTTGGTATCTCCTGGGCCTGGCACACTGCCTGACAAACAGTTGGCATTGAATGCACATTTGTTAGTTGACCGACAGAATGACACTTGGGGCTCCTAGAAAGCGCTTCCTCTTTTGGAAGGGCTGGACCCTTTCCTGCTCTCAACCTCCTCTATTCTAGGTGGGGATTCTCCTGCCCATGGGCACTTACCAGAAGATTTTTTTTTGGGTACACAGATTCTGCCTTAAATAACATCGAATAATAGAGTGAGAAAGTGGTTCTTCCCTCTTCTGTTCTCTTTACATTTTTCCGATTATTAATACAGCAAAGAAAATCCTGTTAGTTGTGAATCCTTATCACTTCTCCAACACTTGCCAATCTCTGTTTTTTTTTTTTTTGAGACAGAGTCTCACTCTTTTGCCCGGGCTAGAGTGAGTGCCGTGGCGTCAGCCTAGCTCACAGCAACCTCAAACTCCTAGGCTCAAGCGATCCTTCTGCCTCAGCCTCCCAAGTAGCTGGGACTACAGGCATGCGCCACCATGCCCGGCTAATTTTTTTCTATATATTTTTAGTTGTCTGATTAATTTCTTTCTATTTTTAGTAGAGACGGGGTCTCGTTCTTGCTCAGGCTGGTCTCGAACTCCTGAGTTCAAACAATCCACCCGCCTCGGCCTTCCAGAGTGCTAGGATTACAGGCGTGAGCCACCGCACCCGGCCTGTTTTTTTTTTTAACTAAAAAAAATTTTTTTGAAACAGGAGTCTCCCTCTGTCACCCTGGGTAGAGTGCATGGTGTCATCATAGCTCACTGCAACCTCAAAGTCCTGGGCTCGAGCAATCCTCCTGCCTCAGCTCCCAAGTAGCTGGAACTACAGGCACGTGCCACCATGCCCGGCTTATTTTTCTATTTCTAGTAGAGACGGGGTCTTGCTCTTGCTCAGACTGGTCTCTAACTCCTGAGCTCCAGTGATCCTCCCTCCTTGGCCTCAAAGTGTGCTAGATCACAGGTGTGAGCCACCACATCCAGCCCTAATCTCTGATTTTGACAAAGTCCCTAGTCTCTGAGCTTTCTGCAGATATATCAGTGTCCAGCAAGATTATAACATTATATTATTTTTACTACACTTATTTTGTGGATACTTTCTATTAAAGTCGAAAGTGATATAAAGTAATGCTATGATGTTGCCCTTTAAATAAATGCATTCGGACTTTTTTTTGAGACAGTCTTGCTCTGTCACCCAGGCTCGAGTGCAGTGGCATCATCTTAGCTCACAGCAACCTCAAACTCCTGGGCTCAAGCCATCCTCTTGCCTCAGCCTCCCAAGTAGCTGGAACTACAGGCATGCACCACCATGCCTGGCTATTGTTTTTCTATTTTAGTTGCCTGGCTAATTTCTTTCTATTTTTAGTAGAGGCAGGGGTCTGGCTCTTGCTCAGGCTGGTCTTGAACTCCTGAGTTCAAGCGATCCTCCAGCTGGCCTCCCCGAGTGCTAGGATTACAGGCGTGAGCCACCGTGCCCAGCCTCAGGCTTTTTTTTTTTTTTCAGTGAATTGAGTTAAAGGCATTCAGCCCAGGTATGTATGTATGTGGCCAACATTGTGAAGGTGAGGTTCCACCTTCCTGGAACATTGCTCAGCTTCAAAAGAACCCCCGGGCCAGGTGCCATTTTGTTTTTTTGTTTGTTTGTTTTTCAGTGATATGGGAAATTATTCAGCTGGGTACAAGTGAAGGATTGGAATCTTTCTCCTGGGCCTTGGTGCATGAATTTGGGGACTTCTTTCTCAGTGTCAGTCTGCTTTCCTCCAATGTTTAGAGTCTTTGTTCTTTTCTGTGCAGCTCTGACCAGTAGATGTGATTTCCGTGGTTGTGAGTAGGGAATGGTGGTTCTGGGACACAGAATACCTAATATCCTGGTGTCAAGGTTCCTAGTGACAGCAGGCCCTGGGCTTTTCTTTTTTGTTGGTCTCAAAAATCAAGCAAACATTAGCTTTCATTTGTGGATGCACCAAACACATAACCTAGTACACAGCTTTGCTCAGCCTGGCCATTAAAAGATAGAACCACCTAAATAAATTCTATTATTATTATTATTTAGAGATGGGGTCTTGCTGTGTTGCCCAGCTGGACTCAAACTCCTGGCCTCAAGTGATATTCCTGCTTCAGCCTCCTGGGTAGCTGGGACTATAGACATGGACCACCACCAGGGCCCACCTAGCCACCTAAATAAATTCTGAGGTTCAAAAAGTTGGCCTTCCAGGGCGCCTCTACCCTTTACCAGTTTAGTAATGACCTTTTGTCAGTCTAAACTCTTGTTCTTTTTAGTCCAAATGGATGGTGTCATATACAGAAAATATACAAGTCCACATCTTGGCATTCTTTGGACTCAAAATGCCTCAACTTTGGATATTTTGTTTCTATAGTATAGTAATAGCCAACTTACTTCTCTGTAAGTCAAACATTCAGCAAATTCAAACATTTGGTTGAAAAGCTGTGTGACTTTGGCCAAGTTACTTAACCTCTCTGAGCTTCAGTCTACTTACATTATTTGAAGATTAAATGAGATAATGGGTGTGGTGCAGCAGTGTTCAATAGATAGCTATTCAGGTTTTAATTTTCCATCTCATCAATTCTGCCCCTCAGAGGCTGCACCGTGTTTTGATTAGGTCTCCTAAATCTTGGTTGCTTCCCCCAACCCCTTGCACCAATTTAATCATTCCTTCTCCCAGGGTGAGCGCCATCCCTCGTGTCGGACGCTGACTATTTAAGCAGGAATCAAGCCAGGTCCCTGCCATTGCCAAGTCCAGATCCGAGGAGGAAAGAGACGCTCCCAAACCCAGCGAACGGGCAGTAATCAAGGTACGTTCCCGGTTTTGTGAAGGCGAACGGGGAATGAACGTCTAAATGTCCGAAACTTGGGGTGTGAGGGGTGAGGGGAGTCATCCAGGCAGCTGGCATTGCCAGTACAAAAGCATGGGCACAGGAGAGAAGCAGACTCTGGGTGCAGCCCTAAGGGCTCGGAGGATCCGGGGGAAGGCGACAGGACCCAGGGCCTTGAACGCCAGGCCACGAAATCGGAGCACCTCCTATGGGCTGAAGGGAGCCCGGAGGCGCTTGTGCCCGGCAGAGAAGCCTCGGCTTGTCCAAGTCCTCTTGCAGGAAAGGTCCTGGACAGTGCAACGCAATGCAGCGGGACGCCCGCCCTGGCCGAAGGGAAAAGCCGCAGCCGTTGAGGGCGGAAGTGAGGGCCAGCGGGCGACCAAACTCGCGACGTTCGCAAAGCAGGCCGGAGGCAGAAACTCCGGGCGCAAGGCCTGTGGGCCCCGCGGTGCGCGGCAGCGGCCAAGGGGGCGGGCCCGGCTTCCCACGGCAGGTGATTGGTTGGCCCCAGCGGCGGAGGCGCTGCGCGTGCGACTGTAACCTCGGTCCGGTGAGTCCTGGGTTCGAGCCCGGGCCCCGCCAGCTCCCGAGCTGTCCCGCAGCGCCAGGCCATGACTCCCTCTGGCCGGCTCTGCACTCTGGCCTCCCTGGGCGTCGTCTGGAGAGTCAGAGTCCAGGAGGGGGCCTCCCCTTCGGAACATTTCCGTTCTGTTCAGGCTGTCCGGCCAGGGCCCCTGAGGGACGTTTTTGGGGCGAGGGACGAATCGCGCGAGGCCTAGATGGCCTCATTCCTAGAGAAAGGCGGGCGGGGCGGGGGCGAGGGCGGGGAGACCGGCCGAGCGGGGCAGGTGGAGCGCCCTGGCCAGAGCCCGGTAGGTGGGGGCGGGGAGACGCGGAGGGAGGGGGAGGGGCGAAAGAGGGGGGGAGGGGCGCGGGGCGGGGCCCGGGCGCGCCGCGCGGTCGGATATCCGGGCGTTGGATGCAGAGGGAGGGCGAGACCATTGGGGACTCAGGTCCCAGGTCCTGGAGCCATCGCAGTCCAAGCCATGGGTTGGAAGAGCGGGAGCCGGCTGGGAACAGCCGTAACGGAAGTACAGGGGTCCGCCCCGGGACCCAAGGCGTCGGTTTTGAGGATCGTGTGGTTTTGGCAGAACGGGGAGCTCACACCAAGATAATTCATGATAAGGCCTAATAAAGGTGTTTTGGCTTTGGTCGTTATGTTGGTGAACTGAAGGCTCCATGAATTTAAAAAATTTTTAATATGGAAATTTTTTTCAAACTTACACAAAAGTACAGAAAAGCAAAGAAAATGGCATAGGTGGTTTGGGTGGCATACCATGTGGTTCCCAAGTACTCATCATAAGGCCTCAGGAAGCATGAAGAAATGGCCACCACTGGTTGCATTACAAATATTTTAAGACACTCCTCAAATTTACACTGATAATATGTTATTCATCTTATGTACTAAAAAAGTTCCTCTCCTGTTTGACATGTATAGAGGTTCAGCTATGCAAGATGAAAAGAGTTCTGGAAATTGGTTGCATAGCAGTGTTGAATGTACTTAACATTACAGAACTGTAAACTTAAAAATGGTTAAGCTGGTGAATTTCATGTCATGTGTATTTAACTACTGTTTGTTTATTTATTTACAGGCAGGATCTTGCTATGATGCCCAGACTGGCCTCAAACTCTTGGGCTCAAGCGATCCTCCCACCTCAGTTTCCCAAGTAGCTGGGACTGTGGTGGGTGCATGCCACCATGCCTAGCAAAACACAATTTTTAAGTTTCTTTCAAATTAAAAAATCTATGCTTCAAATTAAGAAAAAATCTGACTTCAATTATACAATGGAAAGTAACTCATTGGCCAGGTAGAGGCCTATGGAGTTATGTTTTTAACTGTGGAGGCTCTGCAATGAAACTGGATTTTGGTGCTCAAAGTACTGGACCTGGCCTGGGACGCAGTTTAAGCAGTGTGGTACCCTCTAGTTTACACTAGAACAAAAGGGTTGGGCCAGCCCAGCAGTGTCAGTGAGATGTCTCCCAAATGTTTCTGTTTTCTTACAGTCTAAGGCACATCTTTAACCCTCGGTGAGCTGCCGTGCCACCTTATACCTTTATTCACAGGAGTGTGAATGAAGGGTGAATTCACCTCTTTCTTCCCACTCGCATTCTTTAGGGCCTACCTGGGCAGGTTGTCTCCCAAATGGCATCTACTCTCTGCCTGTCTCCTTAATATTCCACGTGGAAGCCCCTCACACTCCTGGAGCACTGGCCTTACCTGTTAGGCAGTCTTCCACATCCTACTTCTTTTCCAAGTGAGTACCACATATGTAGCCCTCAAACATTCCTTCTGCCCACCCAAAAACAAAATAAAACTATAAAATGAGGAAGTAACAGCTGGGTTTAGGGTTTTTGACTCCTCTTGTCTTCCTCCAAGAGCCCCAGAACCACTGTTTATCCTGGAGCTAAATTTCCTTAATATGAGTTAGCCTTCATTAGAGAATTAAACAATCAATTGGGTGAACTCTGTATCAGGGAGTCATATTGGTTATTGAGTGACGGCTATTTAGAACTCAGGAAAAATTAGATACGTGATCACATCACTGGATGTCAGTGGTGCTGAGGAGTTAATGACAGGGCTCATGGTGATGGGTAACAGAGAAAGAGTTAGGTTCAATCGTGGAGTGAATTTGCTGAGTGAGTCATGTTCGTTTTGTTTTTTGTTTTTTTTTTGAGACAGAATCTCACTCTGTTGCCGGGGCTAGAGTGCTGTGGCGTCAGCCTAGCTCACAGTAACCTCAAACTCCTGGATTCAAGAGATCCTCCTGCCTCAGCCTCCTGAGTAGCTGGGACTATAGGCATGTACCACCACCCCCAGCTAATTTTTTCTATTTTTTTCTAGCGATGGGGTCTTGCTGTGTTGCCTGGCTGGTCTCCAACTCCTGGCCTCAAGCAAACCTCCCATCTCAGCCTCCCAAAGTGCTGGGATTACAAGCATGAGCCACCACACCTGTCCTGATGTTTTAGTTTATATGTATATATTCAGAGCTATCAAAATGATCATCAGTGAAATATCTGTAGGAAATAATGTTATTGCTAATATGTAACTCCTTTACCCTTCAACTTCCTTTTTTCCCATGGAAATAATTGAGATTTTTCATTAAGTGAGGATTTTGGGGTTGGTTAGTCCGAGTGCAGTGGTGTTTACAACTAATTGATCACAACCAGTTACAGATTCCTTTGTTCCTTCTCCACTCCCACTGCTCCACTTGACCAGCCTTAAAAAAAAAAAAGTGAGGATTTTTTAGGAATACAGCCATCACGTTACATCCTGCCTGTACAAAGGAGATAATATGAAATGAATGAACCATTTTCTTATGCTTTCCTTTGTAGGGAAGATGGAAGAGCTAAGCCAAGCCCTGGCTAGTAGCTTTTCTGTGTCTCAAGATCTGAACAGCACAGCTGCCCCACACCCCCGCCTGTCCCAGTACAAGTCCAAGTACAGTTCCTTGGAGCAGAATGAGAGGCGCCGCCGGTTACTGGAACTGCAGAAATCGTAAGGATGCTTTAACTCCCTTGGCCTCTTTCCCCAAGTTGGAGCTGTGGACCATTTAGGAGGCTCCAGGCTTGTCTCTGCAGAAAGCCCTTCAAAGTGGACCCTTTGTAGGTTGATCTTCTTGCCACAAGGTTGGGATGGGTAAATCCTAGCAGAGGTCAATATCCTTTATACCCAGAGCTTAGCAAAAGATGGAGTAGGGAGGAACTGAAGTTTGAAAGTAAAAGCTTATTATTTGGTTAAATTTTTCTTTTTTTCCTGGCAGTGGTAGTGAGCTTTGCAAATTAGGAACTTTTGAAATCCACGCCCATACTTCCACTCCCCACATTCCCTGGGTTGCTTGTGTGTGGCTTCTCCTGCACTCTGAATTCGGGTATTGGCTGTGGTCTTCCCCTCTGCCTTCAGCACAAATGTTTCTGTGGAGCCCTTGGGAGTTCAAGACAAATAATTCAACAGGAAATCTGCGGAAATGTCTTCCATACACTTAATTCTAACGCCAAGATGCACAAACAGGGAAAGAAAGCAGGATAGCATTTTGGGCTGAGCTGCTCTGAAGGCAGGGCCTGTCTTTTTATTCTCAGTGCAGCATGGGCCTCTTCTGGGTCATAAGTTAAGGAATTAGGGGTGAGGAGAAGCTGTTAACAGCTGCACAGTTCTCATACATCCTGTATTTTGCCCAGTGCTGCATCATCATTGGATGTGTTTAACAGAAATATTTTCCTATGGCCTCTGTGTTGCTTGCAGATTACACTCCCAGATCATTGTCCCCCCTGTCCTTTATTTAATTGTAATTAGTTATTTTGGAGTAATACATTCCTATGGTTCAAAATATATAGAAGAATATTTGGTGAAAAGTCTCCCTCCCAATTCTGTCCCCTAGCCAACCAGTTCCACTCCTGTATTATTAGTTTCTTGTGTATCCTTCCAGAGATATTCTTGGGTAGGGCAGATGTGACCAAGTGTATGTGGTTGTATGTATGTAACCTTTTTTCAAACTGTTTTATTATTTATTTGTTTTTAGAGCCTGTCACCCAGGCTGGAGTACAGTGGTAGGATCATAGCTTACAGCCTCAAACTCCTGGGCTCAAGTGATCCTCCTGCCTTAGCCTCCTGAGTACCTGGGACTGCAAGCACAAGCCACCACACTCAGCTTATTTCTCTTATTTTTTTAGAGACAGGGGCTTACTATGTTGCCCAAGCTGATCTCAGAACTCCTAGCCTCTAGTGATCCTCTTGCCTCAGCTCCCTGAATCGTAGGGATTATAGGCGTAAGCCACTGCACCCAGCCCTATCCTTTTATTTAATGGTGTTTTTTGAGAAATTCTGTATCATTTCATAAAGTGCCACATCATTCCTTTTTTATAGTGCCAGGTATTCCATTGAGTGGATAGTTCATAATGTTACCATTCCCCTACTGATGGGCATCTGGATAGTTTCCTTATGTTGTGATTACAAACAATGCCTGAGAAATAACTACAGGCCATACTTTCTTTGACACGCGTACAAATATACCAGCTCTTATTCTTGAAATAAAAGACCATTGTGCTTTCCTATGTTCTCTCTGATGGACCCTTTTTCATGAATGTGCATTAGTGCATGTGTGTTTAAGAAGAAACCGGCTGTGTTGGTTTCATTGCCTCTGTGGTTGAATTTTTGCCTTAGCGTTGAGGAAATCAAGTGTGGGAGATTACGCAGCATTTCTAAATCACTTTGAAACAGTTAGGTTACAAAAGCTTCTTTTTCTTCTCAATTTCCCAAATTTTCTAGGATACATAGTTTTTTTTTTTTTAAGTGAAAGATAATAATAAAAGGAAACAAGTAACAGATATTAAATTGTAAACTAAGTGACCTTTTTTGAAAGTTAGACAGGAACTGGAGAAAGGCCTGGCTCCTCAGAAAGCTGTATGAACCAAGCATGGTGGCATGTGCTTCCTACAGTTCCAGCTACTTGGGAAGCTGAGGCAAGAGGATCACTTGAGCCCAAGAGTTTGAATTTAGCCTGGGCAACATAGCAAGACCCCATCTCTTAAAAGAAAAAGAAAAAAAAAAGATGGCTATATAAAACAGAATGCCCCAGAAGCTGTCCTTTTTTTGGACTTCTTACTACGTCTCAGTGTTTCCTCTCTTCCATCACTGGGGGCTTTTGGATGAAGTGTCTGCCAGGCAGGGAAGTGTCAACTCTCACCTGGGGTGAGGATGGGAGTCTGGGGTGGAATGGGGTGGGGTGGGAGTGAGGTCAGCCTCCAGCTCGTGAACCTTCGAAACGCCTTTAAATATTTTCCTTTGCCCATTCTTAGGAAACTCTGAGGAAGGCTGAGTGTGTTCAGAGGGGGGTTCCCCATTTAGGATCTATGAGGAGGCAGTCGCTAGTTTAGCCTTGCAAAGGAGATTTCATCATTTCTTACTCCCACTAGAATCCCCACGTTGCTCCCCAATTTGGAGCCTTTGAATTAAATTAAATCTATTATATTGCAGGGCAGCGGTCCCCAACCTTCTTGGGACCAGGGTTCCGTTTCATGGCAGATAATTTTTCCCCAGGGAGCAGGGGTGGTGAGGTGGAGCTCGGGAGGGGATGCGGGCGATGGGGAGCGGCTGTAAGTACAGATGACACTTCCCTGGCTGCTCAACCGCAGCTCACCTCCTGCTGTGTGCCCCAGCCCCGGGTTCCTAAGTTTCACGGGAGACAGTTTTTCCACAGATGGGTGTTGGGGGAGGTGGAGCTCTGCCGCCCTGTCCCTACCAGGCCATGGACCAGTACCAGTCCAATGCCCCGAGACATAAAGACCTATCCTTACGCCTTTCTTTCCTCCAGCAAGCGGCTGGACTATGTGAACCATGCCAGGAGACTGGCTGAAGATGACTGGACAGGGATGGTCAGTGAGGAGGAAGATAAGAAAGACGACGAAGAAATGGACGTTGACGGTGGCAAGAAGTTACCGAAACGCTATGCTAATCAAGTGAGTGTCCAGAGGGCTTCCGCCTGGCTAGTCTCACTTCCTTTACCACGCAGTCAAACCCCCTGAAATAAACCCTGCGGAAAGAGAGGACAAGCAGGGAAAGGGAGCAGCAACTGCGGAGGAGACGCTGGTGTGTGTGGAGTGTGTGGGGTGAGGAGAAGAGATGGCCACAGTGCTGCGGACTGACTGGGAGTCAGTCACTGCCGGAGACTGAGGGCAGTGCATTTGGGAACCGTCAGCCCGCTGCAGAAAGCCCCTGAGCTATTGATATAACTAACAACAGACTCTTTGTCCTTGTCATTTTTGTGGTAGTCACTGACAGCTGTTCTGGAGTGGGCCTGCCCAGCCCCAGACACTGTTGAAGGACCTGCTCTGGGTTAAACTAGGCTATACTGTGAAGAAGATAGATGTGGACCAGAAATAGCTCCTGCACTCCTGGAATAGGTGTAGAACATGATTTTTGCTATAAAAAATTGAGATTCCTTCCAACCAGAGAGGAAGGAGGGAGCATGAAATCAGGAAAGGGTTAGCCACGAGGAGGTGGGTGGGACATTTGATACATGGAAGTGCAGGGCATTCCAGGCAGCAAGAACAGGCTGAGCAAGAAGCCCAGAAGGAGGAAAGGAGTGTATGATGTGTTCCGGCGCAGTTTGCGGGCCGGCGAGGATGGAGCGGCCTAGCGTTGGGGAAGGAGTACAGCAGAAGAGATGTAAAAGGCCTTGAAAATACATGCAGCGGTTTGGAGTGTGGGGAACCGCTGAGAATTTTTGAGCCAGAGCAGAGTTGGAATTTGGTGTGATGATTCCTACAGCAATGTGCTGAAGGAGCTGAAGGAGAAAGAGCCTGCGGTGGGGGGTGGGGCGAGGGTCAGGTTTCTAAAGCCATCTGGTGATAGGTGCTGAGGGCAGCGAAGGTGGGAAGGAAAAGAGGTCATGACCATGAGGAATGTCGCCAGGTAGAATGGAAGAATTTACCAGTGAACTGGATAGGAGAGGCAGTATAAGAACTGGTGAAGGGTTTAAGCTCTGTGGTCACATAGACCTGACCTCAAAGCCAGGGTCCGTGTTGACCTTGAACAAGTTACGTAGCCTTTCTTATCTGTAAAATGGGGGATGGTAATAGCACTTACCTCACAGGATTAAATGAGATAGTGTACCTCAAATACCTAGCCCAGAGCCCATAATAAGTGCCCCACAAGTATTAGCTGCTACTACTATTTTTTTTTAAAGCTATATTGAGATAAAATTCACATACCATACAGTGTACCTGTTTACAGGTACAGTGTACAGTTCAGTGTTTTTTAGTATATTCACAAGACTGTGCAACAGTCACCACTATTTTTTCATTTGAGACAGAGTCTCACTCTGTCGCCCAGGCTAGAGTGCCGTGGCGTCAGCCTAGCTCACAGCAACCTCAAACTCCTGGGCTCAAGCAATCCTCCTGCCTCAGCCTCCCGAGTAGCTGGGACTACAGGTACGCGCCACCACACCCAGCTAATTTTTTCTGTTTTTAGTAGAGATGGCATCTCGCTGTTGCTGAGGGTGGTCTTGAACTACTGACCTCAAGCGATCCTCCCACCTCAGCCTCTCAGAGTTCTAGGATCATAGGCCTGAGCCACCACGCCCAGCCCAACCACCACTATTTAATTGTAGAACATTTTCATCACCCCAAAAAGAAACTCCATACTCATTAGCAGTCACTCTGCATTCCCTCTTTTTCTCAGCCCCTGGCAACCACTAATTTACTTTCTGTGTCTATGGATTTACCTATTCTGGGCATTTTACATAAATGGAATCATATAATATGTAGCTTTTTGTGACTGGTTTCTTTCACTTAGCATAAGATTTTCAAGGTTCATCCATATTGTAGCATGTATAATGTCAGTACGTCCCTCCTTTTATTGCCAAGTAATATTCCACTGTGTGTATATATTACATTTTGTTTATCCATTCTTCGGTTGGTGGCTATTTGAGTTGCTTCTACTTTTTGACTATTATGAATAATGCTGCTATGAACCCTCATGTACAAGGTTTTTTTGATTTGTTTTTGCTTTGGTTTTGTTTTTTTGAGATGGGGTCTTGCTGTGTTACTCGGGCTGGTCTTGAACTCCTAGGCTCAAGAGATCCTCCTGCCTCAGCCTCTTTAGTAGCTGGGACTATAGGCACATACCACTGTGCCTGGGCTCATATGTGCAAGTTTTTGTGTGAACATATGTTTTTGTTTCTCTTGGGTATATACCTAGAAGTGGAATTTCTGTGTCATATGATAACTCTATGTTTAACCTTTTGAGAGACTGCTAGATTGTTTTCCAAAGTGACTACACTCTTTTACCTTCCCACCAGTGATGTCTGAGGGTTCCAATTTCTCCACATCTTTGCTGACACTTGTTATTGTCCATTCTTTTAAGTATAGCTATACTAGAGAGTGTGAAGTGGTATCTCATGGTTTAATTTGCATTTCCCTAGTGATTAATGATGTTGAGCATTTTTTCATGTGCTTATTGGCCATATGTATATCTTCTTTGGAGAAATGCCTATTCAAATCCTTTGCCTTTTTTTTTTTTTTTTTTTTTTTGAGACAGGGTCTCCATCTGTCACCTGGGACAGAGTGCAGTGGCGTCATCATACTAATAGCTCACTGAAACCTCAAACTCCTGGGCTCAAGTGATCCTTCTGCCTTAGCCTCTTGAGTAGCTGAGACTACAGGTGCACACCACCACACTCGACTAACTTTTTTATTTTTTATGGAGATGGGGTCTTGCTACTTTGCCCAGGCTGGTCTTGAATTCCTGGCCTCAGGAGATCCTCCCACTTCAGCCTCCCAAAGTACTTGGATTACAAGCTTGAGCCACTGCAACCAGCCATTTGCCCTTTTTTTTTTTTTTTTTTTTTTTTTGAGACAGAGTCTCACTCTCTTGCCCAAGCTAGAGTGCCATGGCATCAGCCTAGCTCACAGACACCTCAAACTCCTGGGCTCAAGTGATACTCCTGCCTCAGCCTCCCAAGTAGCTGGGACTACAGGTGCACGCCACCACACCCAGCTAATTTTTTCTATTTTTTATAGAGATGAGGTCTCGCTGTTGTTCAGGCTGGTCTCAAACTCCCAGCCTCAAGTGATCCTCCTGTCTTGTTCTCCCAAAGTGCCAGGATCACAGGCATGAGCTACTGTGCCCAGCCACCAATCTGTTTTTTAGGCAGATTTCCTGATAATCTTCAGTACAGTGTTTGAGACATAAGTTTGGGAAATGGTGGTCTAGTGTAAGAACATCTCAAGGTCAGGAACCTTACTCATCTCTGAGTTCTAGCCCCTGGAACATAATAGTTACGATTATAGTAGGGGGTGGACAAAGCAAGGAAAGGAAGAGGATCCCATAACCCTGATGCAGGAGGTGAGGGAAGTGAGGATGGTGTGGGTGCAGGTGATGGCAGGGAGCAGAGAAGCTGAAGTTCACAGTGAGTGGCCTCCATCCTGTCAGTTGTGCAGGGGACACGCCAACTGCTGAGCACATGGGGTAGAGGTCCCACTTTGAGCCTTTTCTGCCCTCATTCTTCCACTTGCAGTTTTATTATGTATGTAGGATGTGAATGTCTTGTTATTGCAAACATCAAGCAGCACACCCTTGCTGATCTTTAACAACATTTTTGTGTGTTCCCAGTTGATGCTCTCTGAGTGGTTAATTGACGTCCCTTCAGATTTGGGGCAGGAGTGGATTGTGGTCATGTGCCCTGTTGGAAAAAGAGCCCTTATCGTGGCCTCCAGGGTGAGTAGCTACCTCCCGTCCCCCATGCCAACAGGCCTGGCCTGTAGTGGAAGGAATTCTTCACCTGTGTTTTCCTCGTCTGCCACAGCAGCTGTGTCTGGAATGGGGCTGGAACGCTCTCCTGCAGGATTTGTTGAGAGCCGTCTTTGGCTGATGACGCCCCGCAGCATGAGGAAGCAGGAGAGAGCTAGGAGACTGGCTGCCTAACGCGAGTAAACTTTCCCTCCACACAGGGTTCTACCAGCGCCTACACCAAGAGCGGCTACCGTGTCAACAGGTTTTCTTCCCTTCTGCCAGGAGGCAGCAAGCGAAATTCAACGACGGCAAAAGGTACCTACATAAAATGTTTATTTATTAAGGTTTATAATCAGTAAAAGGCCGGGCGCGGGCGCGGTGGCTCATGCCTGTAATCCTAGCACTCTGGGAGGCCAAGGCCGGCGGATCGTTTGAGCTCAGGAGTTCGAGACCAGAGCGAGATCTTGTCTCTACTAAAAATAGAAAGAAGTTAGCGGGACAACTAAAAATATATAGAAAAAATTAGCCAGGCATGGTGGCGCATGCTTGTAGTCCCAGCTACTCGGGAGGCTGAGGCAGGAGGATCGCTGGAGCCCAGGAGTTTGAGGTTGCTGTGAGCTAGGCTGACGCCATGGCACTCACTCTAGCCCGGGCAACAGAGTGAGACTCTGTCTCAAAAAAAAAAAAAAAGTGTGTGTGTGTGTGTGTGTGTGTGTGTGTGTGTGTGTGTGTGTGTATGTATGTATATGAAATCAGTAAAAGACAGTGTCAGTTGCCTTAAAGACCCACTTTGAAGTCATATCTTTGAAACTGCGTATAGACATTGTCCTGGCCCCTGGATCCAGGTCCTCCCCTTCAAGGTTAGGTGTCCTCAGTTGGAGAATAGTTGCAGCCCCGTGAGGCCTGCTGGGTCATAAATTCCTGAATTAAGGTCAGCATGCCTTTGGACTCCCATTACAAGGTGACAGATGCAGATTTTGGTGGAAAGGTCCCTGAGAAGATGCCAGGCATAATGGCGCAGTCAGCTGTTGCTGGGCCTCCATGCCAAATTCCCTTTTCTCTTTATTGTTGTGCTGACCTTAGCTTCTCCCTCCCACCTGGGCCTGGCTGAGTAGGCTGAGGTTATGGAGGTGAAATGAGGAATTGAGAGCAGACTCCCCTGGCGGTTCCTCATACCCTCTGTACTGAGTGCAGACTCCTCTGTTGGCCTGTCATACCTTTGCTTTGCAGGATTCGGCCCGCCCCTCCTTGTGGCTTCCTCCACTCCTCACACTCACCCCTCTTCTGCCGACTTGCCCCTTGCTCCCCACACATGCCTGGTTCCTTCTGTCCCCGGACCTTTGCTCGTGCCACTTCAGTGCTCAGGTTCAAAGTGTCCTCTGTCATCTTCCCCTCTGCCCTGTTGTTCAGATTCTCCTGATCCCAAAGACTGTATTGCATCTCTCCGTGAAGCATTTCCTGCTGCTCTAGTCTTCTCTTTCTGGAACTCCTGTTGCTTGTAGTGTGTGCTGTATATTCAACTTTCAATTCTTTCTTCTGTGATCATCTTATCTCCTTCACTGGATTATAACTTCCTGAAAGACAGGGGCTACCTTACTATTTCCCACAGTGCCCATGATAGGACCTCAAAAAGTCGTTGTGATCTAAAATGGAAGATTACTTGGCTTTTGAACTTCTCTAAAGTGAGCAAATGTCCCAATTTATCTAAAACTGCAGTTCCCAATTGGCTTAGGGTTGGCTTCATCCCTCTTGTGCTGTCCTACCCCGCGTCATCCTTAAGCTGTCCCAGGTAGCCAGAAAGGGCTGTGAACAGTTCTCTCCTGAGTGAATCCTTAGTCTTTAGCACTGGCAGTTGCTGCAAGCCTGAGGATTGCTGCATTCGAACCTCTGAAATGGGGCTCCTGAGATTGTGCTGGAGGGAACTCTGCTTGGAGGGGGAACCCTGGACTGGCTTTCTGCTTTGTGTCCTTAGACTACACCATCCTAGATTGCATTTACAGTGAGGTGAACCAGACCTACTACGTTCTGGATGTGATGTGCTGGCGGGGACACCCTTTTTATGACTGCCAGGTAAGGAGTGACACTCCCCTCATGTCTTTTCCTGTATTCTCCTCTCCTCCCAGGAAAGCGACTCGGCACGTGGGTTTGGTATGTGACCAACTTCTCGGTGTGTGCAGGATGCGATACATCAAGAACATTATCTAATGCTCCCTGCATCTTTGAGTGTGTTTTAATTAGCTTAGTTTTTTAAAAGACATAGGAGGAACTAAGGAAATCTGCAGTTCTTGAGAAGAGGAAAGAGAGAAACAGCAGAGGTGTAGGCTGGGACTTGGGGGCAGCTATACCCGCCCCCGACCTCCCTCCAGAGTCTGGGAAGATTGCCGGCGGGGAAGAGTGTGGGGCAAGGGGGATGCTACCTTCCAGACAGCACCGGGAAGAGAAGGTGGAGTGGAAGTCACTGTCACATAGACTCCTGCAGCCCCCTTCTTTACCCACCACATGCCGATCCTGAAGATGACAGGGCCCCCAGGGCATGACTCAAAGCCTCAAATCTGAAAGCTTAGCTCAGGCGGAGGCTTTCCAAGTGAGGGGAGGCCCCAGTATTCTCCTCTCCAGCTTCACCATCCCCCACATTTGTTTCACATTGGTGATTGTTCTGGTGACAGTGGCTGTCACCAGGTGAGTCTGAGTCAGCCCCACAGGCCTCCTCTCTGTTAGTAGCATTACCCCATCATTGTCCCAATTGTATCATGGTGGATTTTAGTACTTCCTTTTGCTCTCTGTCAATTAGTTTATCATAGTTGTTCTCAATGTGTGGTCTCCAGACCAGGTGTATCAGAAAGTTGTAGAAATGAGCCAGGCATGGTGACACGCTACTGTAGTCCCAGCTACTTGGGAGGCTGAGATGGGAAGATTGCTTGAGCCCAGGAGTTTAAAGCTGCAGTGAGCTATAATCTTGTCAGTGCACTCCAACCTGTGTGACAGAGTGAAACCCCATTTCTTAAAAAAAAAAAAAAGAAAAAAGAAAATTGTAGAAATGTACATTCTCAGATCTACTAGCTATGGGGGTGAGGCTAATCGTTGGACAAGCCTCCAGATCATCTTCATGCAGGCTTAAGTGTGAAACCCACAGGGTGTCACACTTCTTTCCATTGCCATTACCCCATGCTGGGTTTTCAAGTCATGCCAGGTGATGATACTTGAGAATTCTAAAGTGCATTTCATTCAAACAATAACAGTCAATATTTGCATTGCTAAGGCGGAGCATAGTGGCACTCACCTGTATTCCAGTTGCTCAAGGAGACTGTGACAGGAGGATGTCTTAGGGCCACAGGAGTTTGAGGCTGCAGTGCACTGTGGTCATATCTGTAAATAGCCACTGCCACCACTCCAACCTGGGCGACATAGTGAGATCTTGTCTCTAAAAAAAAAAATTTGCATTGCTAAGCACTTTGTGGGCATCATCTCATTGAATCTCTTGCAGCAACACTGTAAGGTAAGTATTATTATCATCTTTATCATATAGATATAGAGGCTAAAATGTTAAGAAGCACAGATATTATGTAAAGATGTCAAGTATCTTGCCCAAGTGCAGAGCCAAGCCTACAACCCAGAATGTAAATTCAATCCAGGCCACGTTTTCCTTTCTTTCTTTCTTTCTTTTTAAATTTTTGCCAAATTGACCTCTAAGAATAAGACATGATTTCTGGCTGGGCATGGTGGCTCACACCTGTAATCCCAGCACTTTGGTAGGCTGCGGCAGGAGGATTGTTTGAGCCCAGGAGTTGAGACCAGCCTGGGCAACATAGCAAGACCCCCATCTCTACAAAAAATTGAGAACGACACACTTTGAGAATGACTATGATAAACTAATTGACAGCCAAAATTTAAAATTTAGCTGGGCATGGTGCCTCATGGTGAGCATGGTGGTGTACATTTATAGTCCCAGCTACTCAGATGACTGAGGCTTAAGGGTTGCCTGAGCCCAGGAGTGAGGTTGCAGTGAGCTATGATCACACCGTTGCACTCTAGCCTAGGCAACAGAGTGAGACCTTGTCTCTAAAACAAACAAACAAGACATATTTCCTTTAATTCTGTTGAAGGATATTTCATAACATGCATTCAAACCTATGAATTTGGTAACTAAAGCCCCTTATGTTTTTATAATATAAAGAGAAGACTGTGTGTTTATCTATTTATTATTAATTTTTTAGAGATGGGGTCTCACTCTGTCACCCAAGCTGGAGTGTAGTGGCATAATCATAGCTCACTGCAACCTCCAATTCTTGGGCTCAAGTGATCCTCTTGCCTCTGCCTCCAAAGTAGCTAGGACTACAGGTACGTGCCACCACACCTGGCTAATTAAAAAAAAATTTTTTTGTGGAGACAGGCTCTTGCTCTGTTGCTTAGGCTCGTCTTGAACTCCTGGGCTCAAGCAGTTCTCCCTCATTAGTCTCCCAAAGTGCCGGGATTACAGGTGTGAGCCACCTTGCCCAGCCTGTATATTTTTTTAAATTTCCAAAAGCAAAATAATTTAAAAGAATGAAAAGGCCCTAAATAACTACAAAGGGTACAAAATCAGAGAATATAGTAATTTATGAAAAGTTACAACTGTATTAGTATTAGTGTCTAATACTTAGAATTAAAATAAAGCAAAAGGGTTAACATAATATGCTTTGGTGTCGAAGGGTCCTGGGTCGCCTAGTAGTTTCTCTGTGTACCCAGACAAGTGACTTAACATCTCTGAACCGCAAAGTCCTGACCTGTAAAATGGAAATGATGATAATACAACCTCCCAGAGGGTGTTTGAAGATTAATAAAATTGTGTGTGTAAAGCCCTTCTCATGGAGCCTGACACAGAGTTGGCCTACAGTGATAAATGTTAGCTCTGCTATTATTAATAATCCTATTGGATTTTAAGAAAATAATCTTCAAAGATTTTATAAATATCTTCCTGATCTTATGGTTTTAAGAAAAATGGGGGTAATGACAGAAGGGCTTAGGTCTTCATAAGTCAGGTGGCTATTCAGAATGAGGTGTTTTTGTTTGTATTAGAGTTTGAGATTATCAGTATTTCATCTTTCTTCTTCCTCTCCCTGGCAGACTGATTTCCGATTCTACTGGATGCATTCAAAGTTACAAGAAGAAGAAGGACTGGGAGAGAAAACCAAACTCAATCCGGTAAGGCCTGGTATTAGACTTACAGAGCTCTT
The DNA here is from genome assembly GCA_004363605.1 of Indri indri. Classification (NCBI taxonomy): domain Eukaryota; kingdom Metazoa; phylum Chordata; class Mammalia; order Primates; family Indriidae; genus Indri; species Indri indri. The sequence goes on from RJWJ010001128.1 coordinate 112,513, forward strand.
TATGGAGATCGATGTGGATTGGTCTTTTATCTAAATATAATCATTATGAATGAAATTATCTTTTTTGAGGCAGCATGGTATGGTGGGAAGAGTATGGGCTTAGCAGTCATCCAGACTGAATTCCAATTTTGGTTTTAATTATTGCTAGGTTAAATTAATAATCTCACTGGCCTTAGTTTCTTCGTCTGTAAAATAGGATTAATGACATCTAATTTATAAGGTTGTTATGGGAACCAAATGATATCAAGTCCTCTTAGCATGATACTTATGGTAAGCACTCAATAAATAATGGTTGATATAAAATGTTACTGACTACTTTTATTAATAATGCTATTTAGAATTCTAATCCATTGGTTTTCAAACTTTAGCATGCATCAGCAGCACCTGGAGGCTTGGTAAAACAGACTCCTGGGCCTCAACCCCTGAGTTTCTGATTCAGTAGGTATAGGGTCTAGGGTAGGGCCTGAGAATCTGCATTTGTAACCAGTTCCTTAGCAGTGCTGTGGGGTCCAGGGACCACTCTTTGAGAACTATTGCTCTTGTGTCTGAGCAGGGAGTGCCCTCATCTAGTCATTGCCTTCACTTTACTTACAGGGGAGAATACAGGCTCAGAGAAGGGACTGCCTTCCCCAAGGTCCCACAGTCCAGGATGACAGCCCAGGTGTCTTCCTGTCTGCTCAATGATTTAAATACGTGACATAGGACATTTTGTTAGCTAAGCCTTGCAGATTGGCATTTGCTTACATTGCTTGCAAAAATTTTTAAAGGCCATTGGACAATCAGTTACAGGAGAATAAATATGATCTATATTTTCTGTCATGTCATCAAGTAGGTCCTGGAAGAACACACATTAAGGAAGGGGAACATGGGAGCATCTCTCTCTAAGACGCTGTTTTAAGTGTTCTACATGTATGACCTCACTGAATCCACACAACAACCCTATGAAGTGGATAATGTACTTTTAGTATCCTGGCTTACAGATGGGAAAATGGAAGCATATGAAGAGTAAATGTTTGGCAGGCTGGGCGCGATGGCTCACGCCTGTAATCCCAGCACTCTGGGAGGCCGAGGCGGGCGGATTGTTTGAGCTCAGGAGTTCCAGACCAGCCTGAGCAAGAGTGAGACCCTGTCTCTACTAAAAATAGAAAGAAATTAATCGGACAACTAAAAATATATAGAAAAAATTAGCCGGCATGGTGGCGCATGCTTGTAGTCCCAGCTACTCGGGAGGCTGAGGCAGAAGGATTGCTTGAGCCCAGGAGTTAGAGGTTGCTGTGAGCTAGGCTGACGCCACGGCACTCTAGCCCGGGCAACAGATTGAGACTCTGTCTCAAAAAAAAAAAAAAAAAATGTTTGGCAGAGCTTGGATTCAAATCCAGGCAATCTGACTTTAGAATTTGTATTCCTAATCACTTTGTTACACTGCTTCAGTCTTTAGTCTAAAAATCCCACTGGTATGAGAAGGGCGTCACTGTCTCTTCATTAGGGACAGCTGTCGTAAGGCCAAGAGAGTAACACACAGTCCCTCAACCCAGTACAGTACAGTGGTTCTCAGTCCTGTGTGTTGAAATCAACTGGAGAGCTTAAAAAAAAATGTCCCGGCCTGATTCTTATGTATGAAGGAAGGTTGAAAACCACTGGCTGAATAATTCAGAGGGTAGGTGGAGGAGAGGGGTAGAGAGGATATGAAACTGAAAACTTTGCTGCTTCGAAAGAGCTGTTCAGTTGCCGGAACCAGTATCATTTGTAACATGTACTAATTCTTTGTTCTGATTTATATTTCAGTTTAAGTTTGTGGGGCTAAAGAATTTCCCTTGTACCCCTGAGAGCCTGTGTAAGGTGCTTTCTATGGATTTCCCTTTTGAGGTAACAAAACCATTGTATTTACTGCCTTGACATGATTGCAGGATACAGGGGGACTTAGTTACACAAGGTCTTGAAATATCCGCTGACTTTGCTGTGTCAGAGCATCAGAAAGGGACCGAAAGCTGATCTGGGGAGAGGATGTGCTCGCTGCCTTGGGAGCCTCAGCTCCACTCCTGTGGGATGTGTCAGAATGCCAGAGCTGGAAGGCCCCGAACAGAGAGCTCATCTGCTCCCTCATTTTATAGATGGGGAAACTGAGGCCCAGAGAGGGCAAGGACTTCTGTTCTCAGGTCCTTCTTGTGTGCCTCTCCTGCTCCCATCTTCAGGCTCAACAAGCAGGTTTGCCTTTGCCCATCACACCCTTTAAAATTCTGCCTAGTCACCCGCAAGGATTTGCTTGGACTGGATATAGTTTCATAAAAGGATCACAGCTTCCCAAGTGAGGAAATGGCAAAGGCTGAGTTGCCTGTATTTCTGGGAGTCAATTAAGAAGGTGGTAAGAACACCATCTTTATTTATAACCTTATGCCCCAGTGACAATAAATGCTTTTTAGAGATGAGTCACTGAATCACAGAAAAGAAAATGTGGGACTGTAGGAGGTCTTCCCGTTGAGGAAAGCTGAGTTTCCCAGAACATGGCTTGCAGACAGTTTAGGGGGAGGTGTAGGCGGCACAGTGATAGCTGGGGAAGCAGGCCTTCTGAACAGCCCGTGTCCCCTGTGCACAGCAGTCAGTGCCACCAAGGGACCGTCTAGTTCTCCCGCTTTGTGTTCCCTGCACGGAGCTCATCCACGCCGCGCAGACCTGTTGGTGGAAAGTACGTGCAATCTGGGGACAGAAGACCTGGGTTTGAGTTTAATTTCTGCTTCTTACTCACTGTGTGTTTTTAGGGCTCCCTGAGTCTGAGCAGCCCTATTCTCTGATACCCTAGAAGAGTACCTTGTAAACAGGAAAAGGCTATTTATGTTTGTATTTTCTAAAATTTAGTTTTCTGTGCCATTTCTTCATGTGAGAAGTGAGGACTCTTTTTCCTCTGTCAGTGATGCACAAAAAGGAGTTGGACCATAAGAGCCGCCCCTGTGTGTGTAGGCTTGCCTGGAAACATGGTCCCAGAGTCATTTTGATCCTTAATTTCCCCTCTTGTAGGTAGATGGACTTCTCTTCTACCACAAGCAGACTCACTATAGCCCCGGAAGCACTCCCTTGGTGGGCTGGCTGCGCCCCTACATGGTGTCAGATGTCCTTGGCGTCTCTGTGCCGGCTGGCCCGCTAACCACCAAGCCAGAATACGCTGGGCACCAGCTCCAGCAGATTATTGAACACAAGAGGAGCCAGGAGGGCACGAAGGAGAAACTCACACACAAGGCCTCTGAGAATGGGCACTATGAGTTGGAGCACCTGTCAACCCCCAAGCTGAAGAGTTCTCCCCATAGCCCTGAGCACTCTGGGAGCCTCATGGAGAACTAAAGAGGTCAGCCTCCTTTCAGGAATCACAGGATGGTACCTGGCCCCAGAAGGAAGACTGGGGAAGGACAGTGACAACAGGTGACTTCATTTTCGAGTGGACTTTCCAAAAGCACTCTAGCTTACCTCCTGTCTGAAATGCTGGCTCTAACAGCTGGGGGGCAGTCCCAGATGGGGTGGCATTCGGATTGATTGGAACAGCTCCTACCTTGACAAGTGTATCCCAGATCTACAATGTAAATATATGTAATTCTTAAGAAGCTGTTTGTGATTCTTTTTTTTTTTTCTTTTTTGATCGCTCAAGATCATTGGGTAAGTTTGTGATTCTTAAGCTTCTTAAGCTTTAGACCACTGTGAACCTCCCCTCCGCACCCCACGCCCCAGGCTGCTTAAACCCTGACTATTCAAGTCCTGGCCCATCTCACTCTTTCTGGTGCTCATTCTGCTGAGTTTCCACTTGGTGCTCATTTTCTGCAAGGTCTTACCAGGAACTGCAGTTCTTGGTATTTGAATATGTTCCCTCTTCTGAGAAGACAAGTGTGATTTCTTTGGTTTAGACAGAGCCTGAGATAAAATGCAAATGGAGTTCATTCATTCAACAAATGTTTGAGCTCCCACCAGGAGATAAGCCTTATGCTAGGCGCCTGTGATGCAGAGCTGGCTATGGAGGTGGACAGGACTCAATGCCCGCCCTTGAGGACTGCACAAGCCAGTGGGAAAATAAGCCCACTAGTGTACAGAGCACGGCAAGATGGTGAGATGATTATTTAAGTGCAGACAGGTGCATAGAGCATGGCGGCCAGGAAGAGCAGAGGGGGGCTTCCCACAGGCAGTTAGAGCTGGGCTGAGGCTCTGAGAAGGGACACAAGTGTGCTCTGCAGACAAGGAGGGGAGGAGTTCCTCACAGAGGCAGGACGGCATGCAGCTGCACGCCTCTGCACAGGGCAGGTCTTGGTCTGGAAACTGAATTAGGCTCGGCATAGCTCAAGTAAAAGTAGGATTGGAGACCTTGGGAGAGGAGGCTGGAGAAAGAGAGGAGGTTTTAGGTTTTATGTCATGAATGTAAGGGAGCCAAGGAAGAGCTTTGAGCAGGCATGGTCCTTTCAGATTTGTGAACTGGAGCTCTGTGGCCGCTGTGGGATTGGAAGATGGCATCTGAAACCAATCAGTTAGTTTCTGCCCTGTGTTCGGAAAGTGGGTCCTGTTTCTGTGGCCTCAGTCTGCTCCCCACACTGCTTCCTATCTCTCCGGGACTTCTCTTACTGGACACAAGGACTTTACCATTCATGCTGGCAGCACTGGTATCCTGTGGACAAAGCTTCACAAGGATCCGGGTCAGATCTTGTCTGACATGCAATTGTCCCTTTGTGTTGACTAGTTCTACAAACAGATCTGGGCAGAAATAGTAGTTAAGCGGAGACTCATGACACAACTTCAGCACATCCTGAGGAACTAGTCTCAGCGTTGGCTCTTGGAGCTCTCAAGCTGACTCCGTAGAACTGGAGAAGGAAGAAACCCGCCCCACACTCACCCAGTGGTGATCCTGCTAGCTGCAGATTCAAGCATTTGCCTACATCAATAGACTTTCCTGAATTTAGGTCAATTCTTCAATAGGAATGCTGTGTTCCTCTTGCCAAGGAGCATGTTGTAGGCTGCCTAAATGTTTAGTCTTTGCCTGATCTGAGTGCTCTCAGCAGCCAACTGTATCCATTCAGGAGCCGTGCTTGCTAGTGTCCATAGTGAATGGGCTACACTCTGCTCAGAAATTATTAGATCTGGAAGGACTGCTTCCCCAAGGGCACACTCTGGGGACAGATGCATGAGTCAAAGGACATATCAACCAAACTTACCAACAAGCATAACTTGAAAGTGTTGAATGGTAGCTTGAAGGACTTGCCTCAGAGCGCTCCTTACATTTTTAACAGAGGAGTCAGTATTTATATATCCATCACTGAATAGAAATGTGACTCTCCTATAATTCTTTAGGAATTATAAAACCACCTCTTGCCACCTGTTTCAAAGATGGTTGTATTATAGCTTGCTGTGATTGGATATTAGTTTTCTGGCCAGCCCTCTGAACAGCTTCCCAGTATGGTTGGGTAGGACTATAGTCTGTGGTAACTGTCTTCCTTTAGCCAAATTTCAGGCTCGTGACTCAAAGTGGGCCAATCGCATGCTCCTCACCAAGTATTTGTATCTCGAGCAGAGGAACAAAGAGGGTAAATGAGTTGGAATTCATTTATTTTGCTGGTGTGTGTGTGTGTTTCTTTTTCTTGCTGTGAAACCCATGAGCATCCAGGAAATTCCATCTTGCTCAAATTAGCCAGAGCTGGTTTCTGGGCTTGCAACCAAAGAATCCTAACTGATACCATTGCCCGGTGTGGCCTACCTTGCTTACCTTGACTGGAGGGCCAGCTTGGCATGAGTCAGCAAGGAACTACTATTTGAGATCACCTATTTCATTGCAAGTGCCACCAGAACCCACGTACCAAGAAAAAAACAAGGCTTTTCAAGCAATAGATACAAAATAAGTTTTTTGTTTGTTTGTTTTTAAGAGATGGGTTTTCGCTGCGTCACCCAGTCTAGAGTGCAGTGGCCCTTCACAGGTGCAATCACAGCTCACTGCAGCCTCGAATTCCTGGGTCCAGTGATCCTCAGGCTCCCAAGTAGCTGGGGGGACTCTAGACATGTGCCACCATGCTCTGCTAATTTTTAAAAATTTTTTCAGAGACGAGGTCTTGCTATGTTGCTCAGAGTCTTGGTTATTTTAATGTTAGCTCAGAAAAGTCATGCTGGGTTCCAATGCCAGCAATGGAAGAGTTTGTGTCAACACTAGTATTTGGCAGTGAGTAATCTACCTTTGTGGTTTCTCCTCTTGCTCACTTCTCATTCATTGTCTATCCACTTATCCACTGAAATCTTTTTTTTTATTTTTTTGAGACAGAGTCTTGCTCTGTCACCCAGGCTAGAGTGCTGTGGCGTCAGCCTAGCTCACAGCAGCCTCAAACTCCTGGGCTCAAGCGATCCTCCTGCCTCAGCCTCCCTAGCAGCAAGGACTACAGGCATGCACCACCATACCCAGCTAATTTTTCCTGTTTTTGGTAGAGACAGGGTCTTGTTCTTGCTCAGGCTGGTCTCAAACTCCTGACCTTGAGCGATCCTCCTGCCTCGGCCTCCCTGAGTGCTGGGATCACAGGCGTGAGTCACTGCACCTGGCCTACCCACTGAAATATGACTTCGGTTCCCACCATTTCAAGTGCTCTCATCAAGGAACCGGTAGTCTCCTGTTTTCCAGATCTAAGGGAATATTTCTAAGGAATATTTCCCAGGCTTTCTCTTACCTGACTTCAGCTGCCATCTATGTGCTGACACCTTCCCTCCAGACCTGTGTATCTATCTACTTAGCAGTCATCTCCCAGTCACCTCAAACTCAGCATGTCCCAAACTGAACTCTATCTCCCCCCTCAGCTCCCCTCAGTCATGTTCTTCCTGGGATCCTTGTCCTTGTTAACAGCACTTAGTCACCCAGGCTAGGAACCTGACAATCATCATTCTGTTGATTCCTGTCCATTTCTTACCTCTCGCAGCTTCTGAGTCACCATGTCCTTTAATTCCTACCACTCTCTTCTCCATTTCCTCTGCAGCCTAAGGCCTTAATTCAGGCCGTCATCATCTCTCTCCTGGGGTGCTGCCAGAGCCTCCTACCTAGTTTCCCTGCCACCATTGTTTCCCTCCTCCAACCCACCCCTGCCATGGGAAAGTAATCCTTTCTAAAAATGCAAATCCGATGTTGTTACTTCAAGGACGTGCAGTTGCCTACAAGACACATGGGAAACTTCTCAGTCTGCCATGCAGGCTTCTTCATCACCTGGCTTTAGCATCTCTCTCCAGCCTTATAAATTACCCGGCTTCCTTTGCTGCCCACTTTTCAGCAATGCTGCTTTACAGTGCTCTATACAAACACATCTGTCTCCTGCTTCTTTCCCACACCATCCATTTTCTTTCTGACTCCATTCACCTGGTGAATATACATAGTCATCTTTGAAAGACTCTGTTCAAGAGACACCTGTTAGAACCTTTTCCTCTGCAGGTAGAATAGCCATTCTCATCTTCATGTGCTCCCCATCCATACAGCCAGCTGTCACAGTGATTACGATGTTTGATCACAGTAATTTATTTACATGTCTATTTCCCAAATTTAGGGACCAGTCCACAAGACCACCCTCACTCCTGACACCAGTTGCAAGTTTGGGGGCCCCTGAGACTACCCTCAGATGTGATAATTCACCAGAAGGACTCACAGTCCTCATTGGAAGCTGTTACAGTCACAGTCACCGTTTATTACAGAGTAAAGTCAGCCAAGGATAGAGATGCATGGGGCAGAATCCAGGAAAGTTCCAAACTCAGAGCTTCCAGTTGTTCTTTTCCAGTAGAATCATGGACAAAGTTAATTTTCCCAGTAACTATACTCACAGAGTATCGCCAACCAGGGAATCTCACCTGAGCCTTAGTGTGCAAAGTTTTTACTGGGGCTTGGTCACAGAGACCTGGTTCTTTGCCCTGTGACTGACCTCAGTCTGCAGCCTCTCCGTAAGTCTAGCTGATAAAGTGTGATCCAAAGTACCCCTCGTCCTCCATCACATTGTCAGACTGTCTGGTATAGCCCAAAAACCGCAGCCTGCAGTTAAAGGCAAGCCAGGTGACTGTGTGTCTACTCTGGTTCTCCTAAGGTTTACGTCTCACAGCAAAGCCAGCCAGCTGCTTTGTACTTAGTTTTGTTACCCATGTCTGTGCTCAGAGATTTCCAAACATTGTCCTGTTAAGACTGTGACAGGCAACAGTTCCGGAGCACTCTTCCCTTAACACACCCACACGCCCACACATACAGCTGTGCCTCTGAAAACACTGCCGCGTTCTCTCTCCTAGCCCTCCCAGCTGCATAGCTTCCTTTATTAATTCTCCTTACTTGATTTCTGGAGTAGGAGTTAGAATGCCTAGGTTCAAGTTCTAGCTCAATACTATTAATAATTAGTTGTGTGACTTGGGATAAATCACTGATCCCTGGCGTCCTGAGGATCACTGGGCAAAACAAGTATAAAAGTGTAAATAGTGGGTTGAGCGATTCCATCCTTTCCTGTCTCCAATCTGTGCCTTGTACTATCTGGGTTCTGCTATTTCCTTTTTTTTTTTTTTTTTTTTTTTTGAGATGTTGCCTGGGCTAAAGTGCAATGGCATTATCAAAGCTCACTGCAGCCTGGAACTCCTGGGCTCAAGGGATCCTCCTGCCCCAGCCTCCTGAGTAGCTGGGACTATACGCCTTGCACCACCATGCCCAGCTAACTTTTCTATTTTTTGTAGAGACAGGGTCCTACCATGTTGTTCAAGGTGGTCTCGATCTCCTGGGCTCAGGTGATCCTTCCTGCCTCAGCCTCCCAAGTAGCTGGGACTGCCAGTGTTAGCCAGTGGGCCAGGCTAAAAATTGCTTTCTTTATTTCTTAGAGACCGGTATTAATCCATATCCTTACATATGAAAAAGACCACTGTCTTGTTCATTGTCATAACTCAGCTGCATAGCCCAGTGCCTGGCATGTAAATATACTTGTTAAATAAATAGACTGTCTTTCAGAGTAGTGTCTGGTTGTAATTCTGAAACTGTAACACCCATATGGAGTGATGAACTCAAGCTAGAGTCGGCCTTATTGGTGCAAAGGAGAAAATAACCTACTTGAGATATGGACTCAAACACCAAGGGTATTTTCTCTGATTCTCACCAAGGGCAGCCTGAAGTTCCTGTTGCATTGATGCAGAAGTGAGGTGAGGTCAGAGGTTGCTTTTAAAATCCTAGAATGAGGCCAGGCGTGGTGGTTCACACTTATAATCCTGGCACTTTGGGAGACCTAGCTGGGAGGATTGCTTGAGGCCAGGAATTGGATGGAGACCAGTCGGAACAAGAGGGAGATCTCATCTCTACAAAAAATAGAAAAAAAAAAAAATTAGCCAGGTGTGGTGTGGTGGCACGCATCTGTAGTCCCAGCTACTGGAGAGGCTGAGGCAGGAGAACGGTTTGAGGCCAAGAGTAGCCCAGGCAACAGAGTGAGACCTAGTCTCAAAAAAAAAAAAAAAAAAAAAAAAAAATCCTGTAAGTCACAGCATTCTCAGTTGTCTGAAGACTCCTCCCTTGGGTCTCTCTGGGCAGGTTTCAGGGCTTTAGCCTTAGGACTAACTATGACAGTATCTTGTTCATTGGGTCCATTTTGGAATATTTATCTTTGGTTTGAAATGATGCAAAAACATACCAGATCCAGCACTGCCTTCCCTGTGCCCACTATCCCCCTCAAACTGACTCCAAGACTGTACCCTGTATCCCGAACCCTGTGAAATCCCCAAGATCTTTGCTATGCTTGCCCGAGTGAGAATCAAAGGTTTGCAAAGGCTGCGTGATTCTTGAATGAGGTTTGAAATCGGATGTCGTTTTTGTGCGGATTAAAATTAGCTACACTGGCGATGGATTACAGAATACAGCCTGCAGGGAGGGAGAGAGAGAGACCGAGAGCCGCGATTAGCTGCGTTTGTTCCTTCCACCTGAGCACCCCGGACCTCGCAGGCAACCTTTTCAGGGTCTTTCAGTCTGCAAGTGACAAGGAAACCGATGACGATAGTGGGTTCCTCACGCGTAGGTGGTAGCGGCAAGCTAACCCCAGGAGAGGTGCCAGTCAGCAGATAATTTGCAAAAGAATGTATTCGCGTCCTCCCACAAGGATCTTAACCTCATAAAACGCACACTCCTTTCTCCCCTTTTCTCCCTCCCGCCGTCCAGAGTGGCCCTCGGTCCAGTCCGCAGCCCCTCCCCCTCCGGGCTCCTCGCTGTCTCCCCCTCCCGGACGGCGTCTCCGGCTGCTGGGCCCGCGTCGCCGCCTGTTTGTGAATGAGACGCACAGTTACTCAATGGAGCCGCGGGGGGCTCGGGCGGACGCCGCGCGGCCGCAGCGTTGGCGGTGAGCCGGGAGAGGGGCGCCTTTTCCTCCCTTCCTCTCTCTCGCTGCGGCCGCTCCTGAGGAACCAGGCGAGAGGCCGCCGCGCGGGTCGCAGGGCCCGCAGCCCCGAGGACGGCCAGACTGGGCGGCCCCGCGGCGCCGTCACGTCCCGGAGGAGCGGGAACGCGGCCGAGGCGGCCGGACGCGGAGGAGGCCGGCGGCCTTCGGGAACGGGCACTTGCCGCTGCGGCCCTTCGCCCTGGGCTTTGCAAGTTCTTGATTTCGTATTCTCTTTTTTAATCGCGGGCGGCTAACAGCTCCTCGCCAGCACTTCTTTTTTGCCTCCGCGAGAGGAGGGAGAGTGGGAGGAAAGGAGCGAAGAAAATAAAAAAGGATTTCCTCCCGGAAGAGAGCGACCGTTCGGAGAGATTTTTCTTAAGGAAGCAGAAGCGGCGTTTGCAGCCGCCACGGGCGCCGGGCCTCGCCGGCCCGACCATGCGCGAGCCGGCCTCGGGCTGCTGAGGCGGGGGACGCAGAAGCGGAGGCCGAGCGCGCCGGGTCCGGAGCGAGTTCTGCCCGCCGGGGGGCGGCGGCGGCGGCGGGATGGAGCCCGCGACCGCGCCCCGGACCGACATGGCGCCGGAGCTGACCCTGGAGGAGGAGCAGGTAAGCGGGGCCGCGGCCGCGCGGTGGGTGTGTCCGGGCCCCCGAGGCCTAGGCCGCCTCTGCCTCCCGAGGCCGGGCTATTCGCAGCCCAGGGGCCGCAGCGCCCCGGCTCCCGCGCCGGGCCCGCAGGCTGGCCTTCAGCGGCGACCGCGCCCCAGGCCTTCATGCCCTCCGCGGGGGGCTCCGGGGCACCCGGCTGCTCCATGCCCCTTCAGCCGGCGAGGCTCCCGGGCCTCAGACTGCCCTCTTCCCACGCCCCATTCCAGTGGTAAAGTTCCTCGAACTGGGGGCCTGCTCCCCCGACGTTTGCAAAACCGCTACTTGCCCCCGGTCCTTCCACTCCTTTATAAATGTTTTCCATAAGGGTTTTTTAAGGGCAAGAAAAGCCCCAGTTTTGGGGGAAGGGTTCCCATGGGGATTGTCTCCCTTCCCGAGGAGAGCGGGGATATCGTTGGATACATAGATGTCCTAGATTTTCAGATGAGCCCCTCGGGCTTCTCAGGGGGCTGTGGCAGGCCTACTTGGACAGATTCTGGAAGATCCTGCCCTTCTCATGCTCCTGAAGTCCCTGGCCTTGACCTCCCTATTCAGCTATCCCGGACTAGGCGCATCTCTTCACTCTCACTTCCCTACCCCCATCTCATCTGCCTATCTCCATCTTTCCGAAGCTTACATTGTCCCTTAAAGCTTATGACCTTTAGTTCCCAGAAGGAAGTGGTTTGCGGTGTCATTTTAGGGGGTTGGGTAAGGGAAAAGCCTAGGGCCCTTTTAAGTTTCCCTCCCCCGCATTCCAGCTGTGGAGACGTGGACCACTCCTTCTGAGGAAGATAGGAAAGTCCGCTGGCTGAGATTGGGAACCCTAAGGGCTTTTCGCTGTTTATTCCTTGACATTGCCCATACCCAGCCATTGCTATGCTTAAATATAGCCACGGTCTGATTCCATGTTAAAAAAAATTAAAAATGTGGGGAAAAAAAGATGAACCGTGCTGGTAATCATTTCAACCTCTCCACCCCTTTTTCCCAAGGACCGCATTTGCTAGCAGTCTCTAGTGTGAAGACAATCTGGTTTTACAAACTGTTACTAGTTAGTGGGCTTGTTTAAGACCTGATTTTCAAAAAGCTCTTGACTTTTCTCCTCATTTGTAGACATGACATTTTTAATATCTTCAAAAGGCAGACTGCAGTCTTGCCTTTTGAAGCCTTGAGATAAAATCAGCATGGGAAAAAAAATTAAAAGAATTCTGCTTTGTACAAGCAGTGGTAATGTCCTGGTAACTGCAGTTGGATGTTAATAAAATGCTAGTCAGATTCTAGTGCAAGCAGGTAGCCAAGGAGCCCATCCTGCCAGAATTAGGAAATACTCCAATACTAAGGTATGATGTGTTAGGTTGATTTTAAGAGGGTAAATCTTTCATCCTTTTTTCTTTGGGTCAATCAGATTTGAAGTTTCTGTTTCTAAGAGGTAAAGGCATCCGTATTTTATGAAAATGGCATAGGTTGCAAATTTAAAAATTAAAACCAGGGAAAGTAATTATTAAGGTATTGATAGTACTGACAAAGTATTGGCTTTACTCTGTATATAGTGTGTATACATATATGGAGTTGTGTTACTTAACCCATAAAAACCTTTTAAAGTCAAATGAATGTGATGGGCATTAACAAGGACTGGATGGAAACAGTAAAATAATTTAAGGTCAAGAGATTTTGTGTTTTTTAAAAATCATACCTTTTTTTTTCCTGCAAAATGCCATATTTTCTACAGGCATTTCAAAATGTTGAAACAAACATAAAAGCAGCTTAGTTCTAATTATGGTAATGTCTGGTACCATATTTTAGTTTAATATCACATAAGAGTGCTCTTAACTATTAAGATTTCTTTAAATGCATTTTAGTCTCAAAATGGTCCTCATGGGAAATGACACATTCATTCCATAATGCTGCCCTATTGCTCAAACCAATTTTAAAACTCATTTGGAGTTGAATTTAAAGCTTGTTGCAGAATCTTTGAAATTTCTTCAGTGTTGGAAAATCCTTACACTTTGGAGAATCAGTTTGATTTTTGGAAATAGCAGAAAAACTTTTAGAACCTTATTTCATAAGTAAAGTAGGGGATTAAACCAGGTTGACACATTTTTAGGCAAAAGTGAAGTGCATTTAGGCCTTTTTCAGAGGGTGTGAACTGCCTTAAAGACATTTCTGGAGCAGATCCTTTCTGGATGATATCTCCTTCTATGTAGTCATGTAAATCAGAAAACGAGAAGTCTTGGACACCATGTCATCCCTCGGCCCCTGTATACAATGTATCGTTAGATTTTCCTGAATATTTCTTGGATTCGTTGGCTTCCTTCCACACCACTGCCACCACCCCCCTAGTCCAAGCTACTCTCATATCTTATTTTTTTTTTTTTTTTGAGACAGAGTCTCACTCTGTTGCCCTGAGTAGAGTGCTGTGGCGTCAGCCTAGCTCACAGCAACCTCAAACTCCTGGTCTGAAGCCATCCTCCTGCCTCAGCCTCGGAGAGTAGCTGGGACTACAGGTGCGTGCCACGACACCCGGCTAGTTTTTCTATTTTTAGTAGAGATGGGGTCTCGCTCTTGTTGGACTCCAACTCCTGAGCTCCAACGATCCTCCCGCCTCTGCCTCCCAGAGTCCTAGGATTTACAGGCACGAGCCACCACCCTGGCCTACTCTCATATCCTGACAGGACTTTTCTTTCCTATCTCGTCCATCTGTGCTCAGAAGCCAATGTCAAATTGCAAATCTGATTGTATCTTCCCCTCAGCCTGCCTGTCTCCAAAATAGCATTCATAAAACCCTTTGGTGGCTTTTCATTGCTCTTGGGATCAAGTTATAACTCTTGAGTATGGTCTGTATGTCTAAGCCCTGTGCAGCCTAGGGTCCTAGCTAATTCTCCCACTGTTTCTGCTCCAGGTTCTTTGCACAAACTGCTTTCATCCCTCTGGAAACACTTCCCTTTGTTAACCCCTCTTCATCCTTCAGCTCTCAGGTTTCACTTCCTCAGGAAGGCCTTCCTTGATCTCCTCAATTAGGTCTCCTAGCTCTCAGAGCACTATTTACATGTCCTTCATGTCACTTATCACAGAGTTAACAGTTATTAGTGTAATTACATGACTGCAAGCTCCATGCGGGTTGGGTTGGGTTGGGACTGTTTTCCTGTGCTCCCCGTCATAGGCACATTGCCGAGCATAGTGACTGACAAAATGATGGGCACTCAAGGAAATACTTGCGGAATGAAGATTAGTTATGCTAGTGATTTGGGTACGGGCAGCATCATTTCCTTTCAGAGGGGCTTATAAAAATAAGGACATTGCTCATTTTGATATTTTTTCCTTTCAGATGGCATGTAATATATATGTTTTGATATGTTTTTTAAAGATCATCATTATTTTATAGTGTTCTTTCCTATCTAGGCATGCGTTGAACTGATACAAATCCTTATTTGGTAACCTTGATGTATCTTGCCTTTATTTTATTCAGTTCCTCAATAATTATAGAGCCTACAATTGGGTTATGAGAACAAATATGATTTGCCTTTAAGGGGCTCATATGAATAACAACAAAGTAATAATAGTAACTGTTTCCTGAGCTCCTGCTTTGAGTCAGGCTCTGAGCTGGATATTTCACATACAGTTAATCCTCCCAAGATTGGAATTATTACCCTCATTTTGTCAACAAGAAAACTCTGACCAAGAGAAGGAAATTGCCTAGGTCACATAGTTAGCAAGTGATGGAGCCATGATTTCCACCTAGGTCTAGGTTATTCTGCCTCCACTGCCAGTATTTCCTCTGTTATACTGTATTACTTCCCGTGAAGCCATTAGCCAATTCACTCAGATGTCTAAGTGGGTATAAAATAGCTAACTTTGTGGGTTTTATTATTGATATATATGTATTCGGTTTTGGTCATGCTTCTTAAAATATGGTTTAAAAAGGGCAGACAGAGGAAAAGATTTAGAAAACCTTTACTCAGAACTAAATATTGCCAGCAGAAACATATCATATACTCTATGTAAGAAATTACTCTTTAAGAAAATTTGTTCCTTAAAATAGAGTTGGAAACTCTTCGTTTTAAGGTGTGGTCATAGTCACTATAAAATTTTATTTTCTTTGTATCTTTTGTACAAGAGAAATAACTATTCTTGGAGCCAAATATGAATATTATCTCTCCCAACTGTAAAAACCAAGGTGTTTTTGTGTCACTGATATATTCCCTTTTTGATATGTTTATGTGTAAATGTAAAAGCCTTTCTTATATGGGGTGGAAATTTGGCAATGCACAGGATAATTTCTACATATTACCGTTAACTTTTGTTCTCATTGTGTTTCTAATTCTTAATTTTACTTTTCCACAGCATGCACTCACATTTATAACTTGTTTTTTCTTTTCTTTCTTTTTTCTTTTTTTTTTTTTGGAGAAAGAGTTTCACTCTGTCACCTGGGCTAGAGTGCAGTGGCATCAGCCTAGCTCACAGCAACCTCAAACTCCTGGGCTCAAGCGATCCTCCTGCCTCAGCCTCCCGAGTAGCTGGGATTACAGGTGTGAGCTATCACGATGGGCTGATTTTTCTATTTTTAGTAGAGACGGGTCTCTGTCTTGCTCAGGCTGGTCTTGAACTTCTGAGCTCCAACGATTCTCCCACCTCGTCCTCCCAGAGTGCTGGGATTACAGATGTGAACCACTGTGCCCGGCCTCACGTTTATAACTTGACCTAAAGTTAGTAATTTCATTGAATTTGCTAGATTATAATTAATTTGACCACAGAGGATAGTTGAGAGTATCTTATTTATCTGTTCCATGTCTATCAACCTACAGAAATTTAAGTGAGACTCTTTGGGTTACATTTTTGTCTGTTTGGATATAAATTGTGAGGAGAAACTCCTCTTTGAAGTAAACCATAAAGTAAAGACTCTTAACTAGCACTCTCAGTAGATTTGAATTCAGTGTTATTACAGCCTTTTAGGGTCTTTTGGTTTTGCATACATATCCTAGTAGTGGTTGATAGCTTAGGGCAATAAAGTCATTTTATGTATGTATGTAAAGTTGGGGGTCTCACTCATAGTCCATGTCAGTCTGGAACTCCTGGGCTCAAGTGATTCTTCTGCCTCAGCCTCCCAAATCACTGGGATTACAGGGGCTAGCCACCTTGCCTGACCCAACAGAGTAGTTTTCTAAAGTACTTACACTTCTAGTCATATTTTTATTTAAACCAAAGATGGTTTTAATAACTCATACAGTGCTTCTTTCACGTTAAAAGTAATTCATGAGTTTCTTTAAAGTTGCTGCAACAGGTAATGTAGTATTTATTTTCAAAGCCTCTGAAGAAAATTCTTATTTTAGAGTTCATGTTATTTAGAGTAAGTATAGTGTAAGGATTAATAAGGAAATGCATGTAGAGTGCTTAGCCCAGTGCTTACATAGGAAGCACTCAGTAAAGTTAGCCATTATTATGGTATTTCTTGTCTTTGAATAATGAAAAGTTTTAGAGCCAAGTTAGCTTAAACAAATCCTAAGGGGAAAAATATTCATATTCACCCTGGGGACTATCACTTATTATAGGTTCTTATGAATGCCAGAAAATTGTTATCTTGTATCTTTATAGTGTAGTTTTCAGAAACCTATTCTAATTCCGTGCTGTGGTTTGTATTTTTATAATGGAATCTTGCAAAGCTTAAAATTTAACTGCTTTACAGTGGACTTCAGAGACATTTGGCACTTTTCCCAAGGGCAGGGGTTTTGTCCTTTTTCTTGTGGCAAAGAACTTCCCTTTTCCCACAGTCTTACATGTCCTGTGCTAAATGTCATCTTTCCCCCCAGAAGTACCCATACGTCAAGGACCAAGTGATTCATGATGTTAAATTGAGGCCTTCCAGGGAGGGAAAGGAGAGGTGGGAAAGGTGAAGAATTCTCATTATTGCCAGCAGTTAATGATATTATAATTAGATGCATTACATAATTATATGTATAATTAGATACATTACATAATTAGATGCAATTACATAAAAATCTCATTTGGATGTGAGAATTTTTACTCTGTTAAAAATTTCTGAGCATCTCAAGGGTCATGGACTTTAGTTTTGTGAATATTAAGGGGCCTGGAGGTTTTCTTTAAGGAACTTGACCTAGTAAGTACTAATGAATTGAAAACTAAGACAGACCCTGCTTTAGGAAGGAGCTGAACTGTTTTAAAGACTCATTGTGGGTCAGTGCATTTGAGTCTCATTTTCTGACTTGTATGCCTTTATTGTCTTGGAAAAGACAGCAGCGTTGGGGTACTTCCACTTTGTTTTCTAAATATGAAGCCCCATTTTATAGCAGAATGGCTGGTCCATTGCAGTGCTGAGATTAGAAGTCTTAGCCCCTAACTCTGATTATTTGTTCAGATACAACCTCCAATGTAATTTCAGCCATTTCACCCCTGTTCTACCATCCTGCCTTAATATCTCATACAATTGGGTGTGCTTTCTTTTTCCAAATCAATTACTATAACATTTTGCCTCTATGCACACCTCTACACGAGAACTTCTTAGTTGCCCTCCCTGGCCACTGGAATAATCACCATTTTCTATTCCTGTTCTTCTGTAATAGGGGAAGATGTTTCTAGAAAAGATAGTTTAGCCTGCATTCCTCAGTGCTGGAGGGCCTAGAATCAGCACTTTCATATCTGATTTTGAAAAGGCCTTTTAAGAACCTGGTTAGGTTCTTAAGCATGGAGATGGGAGTGCAGCTGGGAGGCTGAGAAGCTCCAGAACCTGTGGGAAACATTACCTTTTTTTTTTTTTTTTAACTTTCTAAGGGAAACATTACTTGCTTATTAAACAGTAAAACCCAAACAGTAGATTAGAGATGTCTTTTTCTTCAGTTTCTTCTTCTGAGAAAAGGAGAAAAGCATTCCATTTTTCTCTGGGAAAGGCAGTTTCTATAATATGTACTCATTTCCTCAGAAATACCAAAACTATCCAAGACATGTATATGCACAGTTCTTGTCTTTTTATCCAGGGCAGGTAGCACAGATAAAACTAGATTTATGGAATTTATAGAATTCTGAAACCAGGATTTATTCCCAGAATTGTTGGACAGGTTCTAAAGAGAGTCATCTATTAATAAGACTTTAGGACTGAAGTGTCTGGGGGACATTAATCCATTTGTTACTTGTTCATTGCTTGAACACCTAGCTAATCTTTACCTTTGCATTTGTTTTGATGTCCATCATTATTACAGATATATGCCATTATTAATAATATATTCATGATATACATCATTATTACCACCAGTCTTTTTAAAAATGGGTTTTTAATATTCTCTACAATGACCATATGTTTTTCTTATAATTGAAAACAATGACACTTCGTAAAAAGTGGTGCATGCTCTCTGTACATGTTTAGGATTATAAAAATTAAATGCTGAGATCCCAGTATTTAAGATTAATGCACACTTGACCTTTTTAATAAATGGAAAGATTTACAAGTGAAACCTAGGCTTTTTGGAATGTGATGATGATGAACCTTAGGTAGACTTCAGGTATTCCCCATTTCCTCTGTGGCTGCAGGCATTTTACTTAACATTTCTGAGTGTGTTTTGTCTTCTTTCCTTAAGGAGCTTTTGGGAGATCTGCTTAAATTGTGTAAGTAAAATGCCTTGCAGCTACAAAATGCTCAGTAAGTGGTAGTATTTTTGCCCTCTGTGCTATAGAAAACAGTTTTTTTTTTAGAGAAGTCTAGCACAAAAAATGAAGAATCTGTCTTTGTAGCATTGAAATCAAAGATTTCCAGATAGTCTAAGAGTTCTAACAGTTACCATGCGTGAGTAATGCACATAGAAGGTGGTAGTGAGGCTGCTTGTAGCTCATTTTATACTGTTAATACTTTCTGCACCATCTATTGGTTCTTTGGTTTATTTCTTCTTTTTGGGTTACAGATTACCTTTAGGCACACTGGTGGTCCTTTTCTGCTTCTGCTGCTGCTTCTTTGTTTCAGATAAAACTTTAAAAGGTCATCTGATAATCTAAAAATGACTCACACAGTGCAAAGAATGACAAGTTTGTATCATCTTCCATATCTTACTTAAACAGACTTTGTGAAAAAATTCTCATTCCATTGTTTAGCTCAGAGGTTCCCAACCAGGATGATTTTACCCTCTAGGGAACATTTGTCAATATCTAGAAACACCTTTCATTATCAGGACTGCAGTGGGGAGGGTGCTACTGGCATCTAGTGGGTAGAGGCCAAGAGTGTTGCTAAACATCCTCTAACACAGGACTGCTTCCTACAGTAAAGAATTATCTGGCCCAAAGATCACTGGTGACAGGGTAGAGAAATCATGGTTTATCTCTGAAGAATTTTGTAGCTAGGAACAGTTACAAGTTCTTACTGTTAAGTTAAAGATAGGTCTTTGCTTAACACATTTAGTATTTATTCAAGTATGTGTCCCCAAATACTAGCTTCAGTTGACTTCACATAACTGAGAAACTCCGGTCTAAAACGATTTTATAACGTAACCATTGCAGAGGGTAAAATGAGCCATCTCCACAGCCTTTGCAGGAATTTTCAGAGATGGAGAGATGTTATATGACAGGCAGAACCCTATTGAGCCCTGTCATGGCTTGATAATGTGGTCATTTTTGCTTTTCCTCTCCAATTCTTTTTTGAAAAATTTTTTTTTATCTTATTTTTTTCAGAGATGGATTCTTGCTATGTCACCCAGGCTGGAGTACAGTTGTGTGATCATAACTCACTTCAGCATTGAACTTCTGGGCTCAAGGGATCCTCCTGCCTCAACCTCCAAAGTAGTTAGGACTACAAGTGTGTGCCACCACACCCAACTAATTTTATTATTTTTTGTAGACATAGGGTCTCACTGTGTTGTCCAGGCTGGTCTTGAACTCCCAGCCTCAAACGATCCTCCCTCTTTGGCCTCCCAAAGTGTTGGGATTACAGATGGGAGCCATTGCCCCTGGTTTATTTTTATTTTTAGTTGACACATAATAATTGTACATATTTATAGGGTACAATGTGATATTTCAAAACATGTGTACCTCCAAATGTTTTGAGTGTTGCTATGAAGTGTCTCTGTTCCTCTAGTAAGGTGATTATTATGTAGCAATTCTTTTTCCGTTTCATGTTAATGTCAACTGAGAGGAAGTTTTTAAAGATCATAAGCAGAAATACAGGTTGTTCATTCAGTGATCATTTATTGTCTGTTGCTATGTGTCAGGTCATTGTATCATGGGTTTGGAGCTCTCTGTCCTTGAGGAATTGCCCTCTGGTTCTCAGTAAGCAGTTCTTAAGGTACCCAAGAATTATAGCGTACCCACCAAAGAGGAGGGCTTGTTATATGCAGTGAGGGCAGGGCCTTGATTTTCTCTGCATCGTTAGTGTATGTTGTGAGGGTTTAAAATATGTTTGCTGAAGAATGAGTGAAACTGTATTAAAATCATTTATTCCTCACACAGCCTATGAAGCAGGTATTATTTTGCTTAGGATGATTATCTTTAAGATAGAGGGATGATATGCAGAGGCTTTCAGTAATTTAGTGAGGAGAAGCACTGGGACTTGTTCTTCTGATTAAGTGCAGTGTTCTCTCCAGTGCACTTCATCTGCCTTTAACTGCGTATTTGTATGTAACACACACACGCACGCACGTAGGCACGCACGCACCCAGAAAGCCATGGCATAAGCATCCAGCATTCCTGGTTTCAGCTATTCACACATTTTCCTATGGGGTGTGGTTACATTGTTTCTGCTTTATTTATTGTTCTGAGGTGTAGCTGTTACTGTGTGTTTATTTGTGAAAGAAATTATTTGCTTTAATGAGGGTAGTGAACTTGGGGGTTCATATAGGTCTCTGGCTCTTAGAATGTAAGGTCTGCTTTTTCTCTTTGTAAAAACCAATCATTAGTCTTTTATATGAGTCTAATCTTTCAAGTATTATGGTCAGCAAATGGGGAAGTACATATGGTGTACTTGCCTGTCAGTATTTCGGACAAGACTATAGCTTTCTTTTTTTAAAGTATATATGTTCCTTTTATTTAATTTATTTTTTATTTCAAAATATTAAGGGGGTACAAAAAGCAGACTTTTGCTTTTGAGATTGTTTTTTTCCATGATACCTTCACTATGCCCATACTTTGTTCTTATGCTAGAAGATTTTCTTTTCAGCTTTTGTCAAATGTAAAAATGTTGAGGAATAAAATTTTCCCCACAAAAGGGAAGTTATTACTTGTTTTTACTTTCTATATTTTCAAAATTTTCCCTCTCTTAGAGTCATAAAGGAAGAAAAAAGTTATTGAGAGAAAAGCCTGAAATTTTGGACACAATACATGAGCACTATAAAACAGTTTTATTTGGGAATGGCCATTTGCCTCACTAAAAAGACTCGAGCTGTTCCATGCCTGGAAAACTCCGAAAGTGAAGAGAAAACGGTGTTTCCAGCTAGGCTGGGGACTTAAAAAGCGATATCACTAGCAAGATTAAAATATACAGGTTTTTCCAATATACTTGTGTTTTCAAAAATGAACCTTTCTAGATTAGGATTCTAAATGTTTTAGAGAAACTATTTGACATTTCTGGAACTAAATGCCAGTGCACCATTTTGTTTATGGGTAAAGCTCAGCATTGTTATGGAATTATCAGAGACATTAAAAAAAAAATTGGATCTTTTTTCTCTTTAGCTATCCAAAGCATCATTTTCTTTCTTAGTTGACATCAAGCTAGGGAAATGCTAGCCTTGGAGGTGATTTTGTGAGAAAATTAGAAGCAACTGAAAACTTGTGTTTTGAATGGAACCGCTAGAACCATTTGAACCTGGAAGCTAGTTAGAGCCTCTGATTGTTGTCACGTTGTCCTTACAGTGCTACAGGTATTTGTAAAAGTCCATGCCAAAACTTTTTTGGGGAAGGGAAGGGGAGGGGAGAGGAGAGAGAGAGAAGGTGTCAAAACTTTTGATAATAATAATGGCTAAGTACTACCTACTAGTATGGCTATAAATAAAGATGGAACAAAATGGAAAATAAGTATTGGCGTTGCTGGTGGGACTGTAAAATGGTGTGGCTGCTATGGAAAAGAGTTTGGCAGTTTCTCAAATGTTTAAACATAGAACTACCATATGACTCAGAAATTTCACTCTTAAGTATATATTCAAAAGAACTGAAGGCAGGGCCTTAAAGAGATACTTGTATATCCATGTTCATAGCTGCATTATTCTCAATAGCCAAAGGTGTAAGCAGCCCAAATGTTCATCAGCAGATGAATAGATAAGTAAGTACATACAGTGGAATATTATTCAGCCTTAAAAAGGAAGGAATTTTGATATATGCTATACCTTGATGGACTTTGGAAACATTATGTTTAGTGAAATAAGCCAGACACAGGAGGACAAATGTCGAATGATTCCACTTACATGAGGTACCTAGTCTAGGCAAATTCACAGAGATAGAAAATAGAGTACCAGGGGCGGGGGGAAGATGGGGAGTTATTTAATGGGTACAGAGTTTTTACTGGGGGTGATAAAAAAGTTTTGGGTTATAGATAGTGGTGATAGTTATGTAACAGTGTGAATGTATTTAATGCCAAGGAATTGCATACTTACTAATAGTAAAAATAATAAATACTGTTATGTGTATTTTACCACAGTAAAAAAAATGGCTAAGTACTGTGCTACATGCTTTACAGGTTTTAATTCATTTCGTGAATAACACAGCTAGTCAGTAAAAAGAAAGAATAGGTGTTACTTCCACTTCTAGTTTGGCTGCCGCTCTTGAGCCTAGAATCTCTTCATAAGTGCAGTTTCTTGGTGACAAAATGTATCTATGTTAATAATTTGTTAGAACATGAATTGTCATGTGTTTTAAACACCCGAGTATTTCCCCTGTGATATCCACTTGAGGTCTATTCTATAGGAGAATAAGTTTTCTGTGTAGGACAAAGCACTGAATGTTACGATGCAAACGGACTCATATGCATAGCATTTTCTTCCCCACTTCCCCCAGCATAATTCTGGGAATGAGCTGAAATATTGTTGATCTAGAGCAGTGTTTCTCAAAGGGTGTTTCCCAGACCAGTAACATCAGCATTCCCTGGGAGCTTGTCAGAAATGCAAATTTTCAAGTCCTGCTGTGGACCTAGTGAATGAGAAACTCTGGAGGTGGAATCCAGTAATCTGTATTTTAATAAGTCTCCAAATGCATGCTCAAAGTTTGAGAACTAGTGATCCGGAGAATATATAGGGTGCTGTTGTGTTGGTCAAGGAACCATCTAGAAGTGAGTTTAGAACTTCAGGAAGGCAAGTTCTGGATCTACAAGTTGGCTGTGGAACTAGGTATAGAGCTAGTCTGAACTAGATGAAAGCTCCAGAATCATTTGATTCTATACTAGAATTGTACTGTCCACTGGGAGAGGAACAATGAGGCAAAATTCTCACACTAGCATTTATCATGGTTTCTTTTATTTGAAGAAAGCAGAGCCTCTATCCACTTGGGAAATAGAAATGGAACCACTTGAGAAATAGAAATGGGACCAGGATGTCTGCATGATTGAAAAGAGGGCATTGAGACACCTGATGTCCACTGCAGATGGCATTCCCTAGAGAGATGCTTGGCTTTCAAGGGAGTATTGAATGAAAGAGACACAGGCTGTTCTGATTCAGCCAGGAAAACCTGCCAACTTTGACAAGGCTATTCCATAGGGAAGCTCATGTTACTCTAGTGTCAGTTGCCTTGAGAAGCTGGACCTGGGAGTTACCAGATTTTGCTGTCTGGTTCCTGCCAGGGAGCTGAGCCCAGTTCTAATTGGAATTGAAAATAGGGCACTGCAAGTGAGGATGGCCAGAATGTAGGCAGCTTTTCAAGGCTTCATCCTTTGTAGGTTTGCAAATGGCCTCTTAGGTACAATAAGCTGCTCAATTGGTACTGTTTTATGAGCATGTATAGGTTTTTTCCTCAGTTTAATCTGAGAGCCTAGTTGGATTTGAAAGTATCTATCCTAGTGGGTTTGAAATGGCTGAGGTCTGAGATTAGCTTCTGGGATGACTGTCATTGCCTAATTGTAGACTCCTGACCAGTTGCATTCCTTTGTGGCAATAATGGAGCTGTGGGTAAAGGGGACTTTGAGGAAGAGTCCTCGTTTCTTGAGTATGTGACTCAGACTCAGGATTGGTTGATTATCTAGGGCACAAGGTTGGGTTTCAGTTTCAGGAAGAAAGCAGGAGCCAGTTAGATTTGGTGCAGATTAGCAGCAGGTCTAATCGGCAGGCCGGGGCCAGATTAGCACCAAGTCTCACATACCAAGTCCTAGAATTTTGGACCAGAAGTCATCAAGTCACTTCTGTCAGGCCCACTTGGGACTTTGGGACTGGGGCAAAATTGAATCTGAGGGATATGTGAGGGCAGACTATATGAGAATGAATGTGTTATTGGGGGATAGAGATGGAAGCAGTTGTCAGGTAGCTTCAGTTATATGGAGTGGAGGAAATATAGACCCAGAAAGAAAGGGGCTAGTGTGTTCGCTTCAGCATCACAAACACTAAAATTGAACAATACAGAGAAGATTAATATGGCCCCTGCACAAGGATGACATGCAAATTCATGAAGCATTCCATATTTGAAAGAAAGAAGGAAAGAAAGTTAGTCACCATTCTGGTCTTTCCTGGACTGATTCTAATTTGCCAGGGATCCTCCTAAAGTTTAGCACTCAGAACTGAAGACAGGGCCGGGCGCAGTGGCTCACACCTGTAATCCTAGCACTCTGGGAGGCCGAGGCGGGAGGATCGTTTGAGCTCAGGAGTTTGAGGTTGGCCTGAGCAAGAGCAAAACACTGTATTAAAAATAGAAAGAAGGCCAGGCGTGGTGGCTCACGCCTGTAATCCTAGCACTCTGGGAGGCCGAGGCGGGCGGATTGTTTGAGCTCAGGAGTTCGAGACCAGCCCAAGCAAGAGCGAGACCCCGTCTCTACTAATAATAGAAAGAAATTAATCGGACAACTAAAAATATATAGAAAAAATTAGCCGGGCATGGCGGCGCATGCCTGTAGTCCCAGCTACTCAGGAGGCTGGGGCAGGAGGATCGCCTGAGCCCAGGAGTCTGAGGTTACTGTGAGCTAGGCTGACACCATGGCACACTAATCCAGGCAACAGAGCAAGACTCTGTCTCAAAAAAAAAAAAAAAAAAAAGAAAGAACTGAAGACAGTATTCCAAATGAAGTCTTGTAGGACTCCTTGTTTTGGACGTTGCACTTGTGATATGCTCCAAATTCACAATAATTTTTGGCAGTTTTAGCAAGCTGTTGACTGATGGATTCAAGTCAGCTAAGATCCCTAAGTCTTTTCTTAAGTGCTTTTGTTAAGTTTCTTCTGATGCTTCTAAAATTAATTTATTTACACTTAACCTTTTAAAATTTCGTTTTGTGAGATTTAATGTTCACTGTCATTTGTTGAGTCTTATGTCCCAAGAACTTCACAAATATTACTTTTCATCCCCTTTACAACAATTCTGTGGAGTATTACCCCCATTCTATAGATGTGGAAATTAAGGCTCAAAGAAGTTAAATAACTTGCTTGGATTCTAAACTGTAAGTGCTAGAACCTGCTATTCAAATCCTTGTCTGTCTGACTCCAAAGCCTATTGTTTTTGAATAACATTCTAGTCCATTGTTCCATCTAGTTTTGATCTTTTGGATCTATGTTCTATTTTTACTGTATATTTGTTTTCTTAGCTAAAGACCCTCCTATATGTAAGCATGACCCATTGCCCATATCTAAGTCTTTTGTGGGACTATATCTAATTTGCTGGTAACCCTTTTAAAATTTAGCACTCAGAACTGAAGACACTACAGGTGTTTCTTGACTAACAGTGGGTTACGTCCCGGTAAATCCATTGAGTTGAAAATGTCATAAGTTGAAAATACATTTAATACACCTAATTTACTGAAATCACAGCTGAGCTTTAAATGTGCTCGGAAAACTTTCGTTAGTCTAGAGTTGGACAAAATCACTAACACAGAGCATGTTTTATAATAAAGTGTTGAATATCTCATAATTTATTGAATACTGTACTGAAAGTGAAAAACAATGGTTGTATGGGTACTGGAAGTATGGTCTACTGAATGTGTATGACTTTTGCACCACGTAAAGTCAAAAAATTGCAGGTGGGACCATTGAACGTCAGGGGTTGTCTATATTACAGATGAAGTCTGATAGACTTCCTTGGTTTGGACATTATGCTTCTGTAATGTGCTCATTGCCATCCCGGGCAATAGGACCAGGTCAGGGATAGTTGCAGAGCAAATCAGTAGAAAGGGCATGGGCTTTAGAGTCAGACTTGATATTAGAATCTTGGTTGTACTGTCATAAGCAATGTGACTTGGCAAAGTAAACTTCTCTGGGCCTCTCTTTCCTCATATTTAAAACGTCTTAATAGCGGATGTGGTGGCACCCACCTCTAGTCCCAGCTACTTGGGAAGCTGAGGTGGGAGAGTCCCTGAACTCATGAGTTCGAGGCCAGCCTGGGCAATATGGCAAGACCCTGTCTCTAAAAATTAAAATAAAATTAAAAAGTCTTATTGTCTATAAATGGGTCTGTTGGAAAGGTTGAATAAAATGTGGTTCTAAAGTACTTGACTCATGGCCAAGCACACTATAGGCACTCAGTAAACGTTTGTCTGTTTTTCTCCCTCCTTCCAGGGCATTCCTTTAAAATCTACCCCACCTCCCTAGTTCCTAATGATTTTTTTTAGGCTGTGTTTGGGTGTGATTGTTTATTTCTAGCAGGGCTATTGTGCCCCACCGAGCGGCAGCACTCTTGATTATAGAAAGTAGTGGTTAAGAGCTACAGCTGGGGCCGGGCGCGGTGGCTCACACCTGTAATCCTAGCACTCTGGGAGGCTGAGGCGGGTGGATTGGTTTAGCTCAGGAGTTCGAGACCAGCCTGAGCAAGAGCGAGACCCTGTCTCTACTAAAAAATAGGAAGAAATGATCTGGACAACTAAAAAAATATATATATAGAAAAAATTAGCCAGGCATGGTGGCGCATGCCTGTAGTCCCAGCTACTCGGGAGGCTGAGGCAGAAGGATTGCTTGAGCCCAGGAGTTTGAGATTGCTGTGAGCTAGGCTGACGCCACGGCACTCTAGCCCAGGCAAAAGAGTGAGACTCTGTCTAAAAAAAAAAAAAAAAAAAAAAAAAAATATATATATATATATATAGGTAATAATGCCTGCTTTGTAGGGTTATTATGAGATTTAAATGAGATAAGCATACCAATAGCTTAACATTTTGCCTGGCAAATATTAATATATGTAACTTACTAAACTAATTGGAAGAAATCTTACTGTCCACAAAGATATCATGAAACACTTCATTGAATGCCTTGCTGAAGTATGGATCTGTTCTGTGTATCAGTGCTTTTCAGACTTTATCATGCATGAGAATTACCTGGGGATCTCGTTAAAATGCAGATTCTGATTCAGCAGGTTTGTGGTGGGGGCTGAGGTTCTAACAAGCTCCTAGGTGATGCTAGTGTTGCTGGCCTGCAGACCACACTTTGATTAGCGCTTGTATATATTACACTCCTGTATTTCTCTGCCTAGTTATATTTTTTCTTGAAGGATGTGTTTTCAGAGAATCGCTTCTGGTGATTCCAAAAGCTTACAGCCCTTTCTAAAAGCTTAAAACTCTCCTTTTAAAGAAGAATCCGTAGGCCAGAGATAGGTGTGTATGTACATGAAAGACATATCAATTGTGCAGTTTACCAAAGATTGATGTCAAAGTTATCAGGGACTGGGAACTTTTGTAGCCTTCAGCAGATGCCTCATCTTTGAAATTGGACCACGTTTGCCCATCCCCAGACTTTGACACCTTGCTTATCTTTAAAGATCTACAACAGAGGTTCAGCAAGGCTCTCCTGGAGTTCTCACAGTTGTCAGGTCTGGAGGCTTGAACTGATCTGGAATAATTAGGGGATCTGCTGTTTTGAAATTCAGTTCTCTCTTTCCACAAGGCTTGTTTTTTCCCTTCTTAAGTTGAAGATCGTACTTGATGAAGAAATGGAAATAGTAGGTGTTAATCTAGAGTTTTCATAGGGCCCTTTGTGTTATCCTTAGTTTTATTAACAGTCCTTGACCGTTAGGTTTGAACCACCACTCTTACCTTTTTACTGTGTTCCTTCATTTTTTTGTACATGTGTGTATTTGTGAGGGTCCTTTTAACATCTACTCACCTATGGAGAATAATGTTCAACCATACTAGTCTCTTCAGATTGTTCCCTTTTTAAATTTGAAATTGGAATAATTTATATAATTTGCATAATTGATTGTTAGAATCTCACTTTTGAGGATTTCTTTTAAAAATCCCAGCATCCGTGGCCAGACATGGTGGCTCACACCTGTAATCTCAGCACTTTGGGAGGCTGAGGCAGGAGGAGTGCTTGAGGCCAGGTGTTTGAGACCAGCCTGGGCAGTATAGCAAGACCCTAGTCTCAAAAAAATCAGCTGGGTATGGTGGCACATATCTGTAGTCCCAGCTGCTCAGGAAGCTGAGGTGGGAGGATCACTCGAGCCTAGGAGTTTAAGGTTTCAGTGAGCTGTGATTATGCCGCTGCACTCCAGCCTGGGCAACAGGGCAAGACCCTTTCTCTTAAAAAAAAAAAAAAAAAGAAAGAATAAAAATATCAGCATCTGTCTTTTCTTTAGAGTTTTAGATTGAGATTTTAATTAGTTAAATCTGCATTTTAAAAGCGCTAAAATACAATGGATAAAAATATGGGCTCTTCAGAGTCAGAGAAACTGAGTTATTTAGGCTCTACTGCTTTTCCTATTTGGGATTTTGGGCAAGTTACTTAACAGTTGGAAACTTAGTTTTCTCATCTATAGTATGCGGATAGTAAAATCAACCTCCAAGGGCCACTGAGAGGACTTGATAATCCATCTAAATCTTATTGTCTGACTTGGGGTTAGAACTGAGTACCCAATAAATACTAGCTATTGTTAAGGCCTGGTGTTATTTAAATCAGTGTAGTAAGGTTTATATCATGACTTTAAGGATAGCCAGTTATTTGATAATGTGAGGTAGGCAGGTGTCCTCATCCTTTTTTGGATGAGGAAGTTTATGGCACAGAGAGTTTTGACTTGCCTGATGAGAATTCTGCTGTGCCAGAACCAGGTCTTTAATCTGTCATCATTGGTATTACATCTAGGACTTGTTCTTGTCTTAACTGTCTCCTTCTGACAACGCGTAGCTGTTGGCTATCACACCTACATAGTTACTTTCTCTTTGAAACTGTCAGCAAGAATTTATCAGGCTTTCTGTCCCCCTTCCCTCTTTTTTTTTTTTTTTTTTTTTTTTTTTTTGAGACATAGTTTTGCTCTGTTGCCGGGGCTAGAGTGCCATGGCGTTAGCCTAGCTCACAGCAACCTCAAACTCCTGGGCGCAAGCAATCCTCCTGCCTCAGTCTCCCGAGTAGCTGGTACTATAGGTACTATAGGTGCTGTAGGTACCATAGTAGCTGGTACTGTAGGTGTGCGCCACCATGTCTGGCTGATTTTTTTCTATTTTTAGTAGAGACGGGATCTTGCTCTTGCTCGGGCTGGTCTTGAACTCCTGACCTTAGGCGCTCCTCCCACCTTGGCCTCCCAGAGTGCTAAGATTACAGGCATGAGCCACCATGCCCAGCCGCTATTTCTATAACATCATTACCACCACGACGATTTTGGGATCTGAGTCAAGAAAACAATCCATATTCTCCATTATTGAGCAGTCCGATGGTTAGTCCCAAAAGCTGTATCATGTCTCTGTCTTTTATCCTCATTCAGAAATTCTCAAGTGGTTTATGGATTTCTCCTGGGTAATACCATTTTGAGATGTACTGCCATTCCACTTCCCCTCTTAAGATTTGAAGACATTTGCCCATTCATTGGCATACTATGTTTGCAAATCCACTAAACTCAGATTTTTATGGGTAAGGAGCATGTCTCATTTATTTTATAAAATCCATAAACTTACTTTAAATTATTTTATTTTGTGTATCATTCTAGATGTTTAAAGATTGGCAATTTAATTCCCAGGTATTATCCTCTATGACTCAGTAGTCACCTCTTCCATTCCTTTTCTTCTCATGTTATTCCCGATATTCTTTCCCAGTTTTATCTGGGAATTTTTCTCCTTCTCTTTTTTTAATTTTAAGTTCTCATAATCAGATTGGTAAGTGTTCAGATATATTCCTCCTACTCTCTGTGAACAGCACTCTTTCAGCGGGTCAGGAGCCCATCATCATTCACACACATACTTACCAGAACGGTGCTACTGTGCTTGGCGTTGGCTGTGTGGTGTGGTATAGAAGACTTGGCTTCTGCGCCCCCGACCTTACAGTGTAGTGGGAGCAGATAGAGAATACATAAGCCTTCATCATACTACATGGTCAGTGCCTGGCTGGAAAGCAGTAAGAATTTATAGGATGGGCCGGGCGCGGTGGCTCACGCCTGTAATCCTAGCACTCTGGGAGGCCGAGGCGGGCGGATCGTTTGAGCTCAGAAGTTCGAGACCAGCCTGAGCAAGAGCGAGACCCCGTCTCTACTAAAAATGGAAAGAGATTAATTGAACAACTAAAAATATATAGAAAAAATTAGCCGGGCGTGGTGGTGCATGCCTGTAGTCCCAGCTACTCGGGAGGCTGAGACAGTAGGATTGCTCGAGCCCAGGAGTTTGAGGTTGCTGTGAGCTAGGCTGACGACACAGCGGTCTATCCCGGGCAACAGAGTGAGACTCTGTCTCAAAAAAAAAAAAAAGAATTTATAGGATGAAGTAGGATTAAAGCTGACCTAAAAGGGTAAATAGGAATATGCCAGGTTTGGGAATAGGTGGAAGGGGAAGAGGAAAAATGTTCCAGCATGATCTGGAAAGCCAGCTCCACTGTATTGACAGCCATTCATATTCCTCTTTTCTTTCCCAAAGTCTCAGCTGTCAATTGGAAGAAGAGATAAAAATTGTTACTAAAAGGCCTCTCCCACCCCCTAGGTCTGCCAAGTCCTTTAGATTTATTTTTCCCCCAGAAAGACTTTCCAGATTTGTTCAGGGTTATGTGGTTCACCCGTCATTAACCAGCTAAAATGTGTAGCTGTTGGCAACCAGTCTTCAGGTTCTTCCTCCTGGGGAGTGACCAGCTTCCCCGTGGTTCCCTCTGGGAACCTGGGTAACTTTGCTCTTGCTGATGGGTGCGGAGCTTCCTGTTTATTCTCCAGATTTCTGTTTTTCCTATGTTTCTCTTCTGTGTTATATTCTGCTGCCTCTTAACCTCTTAGCATGAATTTTCTCCTATGACAATTTAGAATTGTTTGCATCCTTGTTTTCTTTTTTGTTTGTTTGTTTCTTGAGTCTCGCTCTGTCACCTGGGCTAGAGTGCAGTGGCGTCATCCTAGCTCACAACAACCTCAAACTCCTGGGCTCAAGCGATCCTCCTGCCTCAGCCTCCCAAGTAGCTGGGACTGTAGACGCACACCACCATGCCTGGCTCATTTTTTTTTGCTATTTTTCGTTGCCCAGCTAATTTTTTTCTATTTTTAGTAGAGACGGGGTCTCACTCTTGCTCGGTCTGGTCTCGAACTCCTGAGCTCAAGCGATCCTCCTGCCTCAGCTTCCCAGAATGCTAGGATTACAGGCGTGAGCCACCGCGCCCGGCCCATCCTTGTTTTCTTGTTGAATTATTTTCTCTGTTTTCTTGAGGAGGTCTTCATCCTCTTTGGTAACTTTTGCCTGGAGAGTGGTTTTTAAGCCTGAGAGGAGAGATGCCAGCCTACGTTTAGAAAATATTGACAGATGCCTCCAGCAGGAAAGTGAATGTGACACACTTTCTGCGGGGCCTTGGAGCATCCCTTTCTAGGGGCTTCGTAGAAGCAGCTGTAATCCTTTACCCCTTTGCAGAGCTCTCTGACTCATTCCCTTTGGCCCTGAAATGAAGACTGTCAGCAAACTTACTATCCTTTAGTGACATAGTTTAAAATACTTTAGAAAATATTATGTTCAGAAATTCCTTTTACATGTATTTTAGTTAAAGGTTATATAGAATTAATACATTTGCTGTTTTTATTTTTTGAGTGGATAATGTAGTCATAAGATTCAAGTTAAGGTACAAAAGGGAATATGGAAAATATTAATCTTATCACCACCTCTCCCAGCCACCTAGTTCTCTCCTGAGACAGCTGATTTTACCAGGTTTTTTGTGTATCCTGCAAGAGTAATTTTGTGCATAAACAAATACATGACATATATATTACCTAATAAGATGAATGATATGTGTCTTGTATTTCTCAAGGCCACTTAGCAGAGTGGAAAGACTAAGGATTTGAAAAGACTTGGATTTAAACCTCAAAACCTCAGCTCTGCCTTTTATTAGTTGAGTGACCTTGGAAGGCTTGCTTAGGCTCTGGGAGCCTTTGATTTCTTTATATGGTTGATAATACTTAGCTTGTCAAGGCTGTAGTTGAGTATGATATATGTATAGTTCCTTCTTTGGCATGTCTTAAATGCTTCACAAATGGTTGCTACCATTGTTATATTGTTATTTCTTTCTTTCTTTCTTTTTTTTTTTTTTTTTTTGCTAACCCCAGTCAGCCTCATACCATTGTTGTTATTTCTTGCAGGACCATATGCTGGTCTGTGTGAACTGGGAGAGGCAAAGTCTTGCTCTAACAAATGAAGGGGTTGAATTGCCGCCTTTACGTAATATGTGACTAATGCTGTCTTATGTGTGGAAGGGAACCATGAGCCAAGGGTGACAGAAATTTAAAAAAGGAATAGAGCGTTTTCTGCTCTGTCAGGTACTGGAGACAAGGCTATTCCTGGTCTAGGGCCTTCGCACTTGGCTGGTGGAGTGCTGATAAACCTTAACCTTCACTTCCTCTGGTAGGAAGTCATTCACACTGAGGAGCCTTTCATGTTTAATAGCTCAATTAACTCTGGCCCTTCAGTGTTGCCTGTATCTTTGGACTCCACAGAAAGCTTCCCTTCAGCCCTGGTGTCCTGTTGCTCAGTTACCAGTGTGATGTTAATCCTTTAATAGCAGTTAGGTTTTTTCTTCTTTTGGGTCTTGCACAAGGCCTGATGTAGGAGATGGAAGAGTCCCGTGGTTTCAGAACGATTCCCATTTGGTTTCATCGAGACTGGGTGTTAGGCCTTTCTTCATGGTTATTTGCATTGGCATTTCTGATGGGATTTGTAGGGCTTTGAGTTTGAAGTTCACTTGGTTTCTTAATGGGCGAAAGAAAGATTTTCTATCTTGCAACACACAGATACCAGAATAAAGAGACCTGATAATGTGCATTATCTTTTTTTTTTTTTTTTGAGACAGAGTCTCACTCTCTTGCCTGGGGCGAGTGCCATGGCGTCAGCCTAGCTCACAGCAACCTCAAACTCCTGGGCTCAAGCAATCCTACTGTCTCAGCCTCCCGAGTAGCTGGGAGTACAGGCATGCGCCACCATGCCCGGCTAATTTTTTCTATATATTTTTAGCTGTCCGATTAATTTCTTTCTATTTTTGGTAGAGACGGGGTCTCGCTCTTACTCAGGCTGGTCTCGAACTCCTGAGCTCAGGACGATCCACCCGCCTCGGCTTCCCAGAGTGCTAGGATTACAGGTGTGAGCCACCACGCCCAGCCAATGTGCATTATCTTTTAATGTAAGACTGTCTTTATATATTCACTGTGAAAAGTTCTGTACTGGATGTTTTAAGCAGTTGGTTCTGAGTTCCAAAAATACTGTTATCCAGGTTGCTGGGAGTCATACTATTAATGATTTATCTTTTGTAAACAAATTGCATTTTCTATCTCCTCTCTGAAAGGACTTGGTATTTAGAATAGAAAAGACTTAATTGGAGAACCACAGGAAGGTAGAAATGTTTATCCATTTGAATATGTGAACTAATGAATGGTAGGTCATGTTTTATTTATCAGGAAGTGTGAAATATAGAATTTCTTATGGCTAAGGCCTGAGCAAGGTATCAGAAAAAATTCAGCGACATTAAAATACCTCATAGTTTCTCTGTCTTTTTGAAGGAAAGCATCAGAACCAAATACAAATAAAAGTACAACTGACTTTTTAAAAAATTTGGTCCATGGAAATAGAGCAAATGTAGAGAAAGAGTGAAGGAAAAGGGAGTAGAAATCGACTAGAGTTGAGTGTGCTATAATACTTTTTTTTAAAATAGTGTGAGGCTGGGTGTGGTGGCTCATACTGTAATCCCAGCACTTTGGGAGGCCAAGGTGGGAGGATCCCTTGAGGTCAAGAGTTCCAGACCAGCCAGGACAAAATTGTGAGATCCAGGCCAGCGCTGTGGCTCAGGCCTGTAATCCTAGCACTCCGGGAGGCCGAGGAAGGAGGATTGCTTGAGCTCAGGAGTTCGAGACCAGCCTGAGCAAGAGTGAGACCCGGTCTCTACTATAAATAGAAAGAAATTAGCCAAACAACTAAAAATAGAAAAAATTAGCCAGGCACGGTGGCACGAGCCTCTAGTCCCAGCTACCTGGGAGGCTGAGGCAGGAGGATTGCTTGAGCCCAGGAGTTTGAGGTTGCTGTGAGCTAGGCTGATGCCATGGCACTCTAGCTCAGGCAAGAGAGTGAGACTCTGTCTCAAAATAAAATTGTGAGACCTGTCTCTACAAAATATAAAAGAAGAATTAGCTGGGTGTGGTGGCACATGCCTGCAGTCCCAGCTACTTTGGAGGCTGAGATTGGAGGATTGCTTGAGCCCAGGAGTTCGAGGTTACAGTGAAGTATGATTGTACCACTACACTCCAGCCTGGGCTGTGAAACCCTGTCTCTAAAAAGAAAGAAAAGAAAAGAAAAAACAAACATGAAACGGGTCTGATTGTAGACACTACCTCTCTGCTGCTTCCCTGTTTGTATTTTTGAGCTGCTATGAGAATGATCCAGGAACTGACCACAGCTTCTGAAATGTTAACAAAATTCTTTACTTGGTTAATTCATCATTGGTATGTTCATTTTTTTTTTTCTTCAAAGAAACAGGGTGTCATATTGCCCAGGTGTGACTCAAACTCCTGGGCTCAAGTGATCCTCCCGCCTCAGCTTCCCACATAGTTGGGACTACAGGTGTGTACCCAGCTCTACATGTTTATTTTGTAAATAAAAAAATTTATTTTTTTCTTTTTAAAAAATAAATGAACAGGCCAGTTATTGCCTTTAAAATGAGAACTGTTTACAGTTAGAAATGGCTGCACAGATTTGGGTTTAATTTTCTTTCCTTTTTTTAAATAGAGACAGGGTCTTGCCCTATGGCCCAGGCTGGAGTGCAGTGGCATCATCATAGCTCTCACTGCGACATCAAACTTTCAGGCTCTAGCGATCCTCCTGCCCCAGCCTCTGAAGTAGCTGGAACTACAGGAGTGCACCACCACGCCCAGCTAATTTTTTTCTATTTTTTTGTAGAAGAGTCTTGCCTGTTTCTTAGGCTGGTCCTGGCCTCAAGCAATCCTCCTACCTTGGCCTCCCAAAGTACTGGTACTACCGATGTGAGCCACCACCCCCAGCTTAATTTTCAGCATGTTTTGGTTAGAAATTTTCACGCTTGCCCATTGGAGGGGTGTTTTTGTTTTTTTCATCTTTAGAAAGTTCTTAGTGGCAGTAGTGATTACAGTATAATTTAAGCTATGTTAGTATTTTAAACATGCAAATAGAACTAATTCGGATTTAATTGGAAATTCATATATATTTTTCCATTTTATTTTTTTTTTTAGAAGAAAAGTAATAAAAATGTGGAGACAGAAAAGGACAATAGATTTTTGGTAAGGTGTTTTACAAATTAATGCCATGTTTTGGGGGTATATATATTTATATATATTTAAATTGTAAAATACATATAACATAAAATTTACCATCTTAACTATTTTTAAGTGTGCAGTTTAGTGGTATTAAATACATTTATAATGGGCCGGGTGCAGGGCTCCTGCCTGTAACCCCAGTACTTTGGGAGACCAAGGTGGGAAGATCACTTGAGGCCAGGAGTCCAAGACCAGCCAGGGCAATATAGCAAGATGCCATCTCTACAAAAAATAAAAATTTAGCAGGGCCAGGCAGGGTGGCTCACGCCTGTAATCTTAGCACTCTGGGTGGCCGAGGCGGGAGGATTGCTTGAGCTCAGGAGTTCGAGACCATCCTGAGCAAGAGCGAGACCCCGTCTCTACTAAAAATGGAAAAATTAGCCGGGCGCGGTGGCTCATACCTGTAATCCTAGCACTCTGGGAGGCTGAGGCGGGCGGATCGTTCTGAGCTCAGGAGTTCGAGACCGGCCTGAGCAAGAGCGAGACCCCGTCTCTACCAAAAATAGAAAGAAAATTAATTGGACAGCTAAAAATATATAGAGAAAAAAATTAGCCAGGCATGGTGGCGCATACCTGTGGTCCCAGCTACTTGGGAGGCTGAGACAGTAGGATTGCTTGAGCCCAGGAGTTTGAGGTTGCTGTGAGCTAGGCTGACGCCATGGCACTCGCCCCAGGCAAGAGAGTGAGACTCTGTCTCAAAAAA